>WUAW01017098.1:2284-14198 GCA_017165845.1 Thaumetopoea pityocampa | reverse complement strand
TATTATTATTATTATTGTTATTAATAATAATAACAAAACATGTTTCAATATTGTTCACATTGTAAAAAACTACAATAGTTGGTGTCACTCAATACCTTCCAGTAGGGAGCGACAACTGGCTGTGAGCTACTCCAGGATAATTGGCGGTATCATTGTCCTGCTATTCAATGAATGTAATGGAGGGTCACTTGTGAGTGCAGAACTGCACTGTTTCGTGATTTGAGGTCATAAATAATTCTGTAATATCAAAATTTGCCGACTTTTAAATGTTCGTGTAATATCTTCTGAGTTTTAAATGAATTCTGATTTCTCCACTAATTTCGTAAAGGATGCACCCATTTCGTTTGGCTGAATCATCTGGGTGATCAAACATCTCACTGACTACAGTTGAACGAGGATCTTTACCTTATTACTATTCTATAAAATGCACTACCAGACGTTGGTATACCAACGTCTGGTAGTGTCTAAACTTGTACTTCAAGTCCAACTTTTAAGTACTTAAAGTACTAAAGTAAAAAGTTAAAGTACTAAACTTTTTATTTAAATCAACCCTTTAAATCGATTATATTTTATGTTCAAACAGCGTAATTTAGTAAGTCATAAAAATAATAGACAAGCTAATTATTAACAGTAAACAAATAACGTGTAATGTTCTGTAGATATATTTATTAAACTTCACAATCGAAACACAAATAATCAATGACCAGGCGTACCAATGTGAATGAATTCTTCGACGAGAAACCGTTTGTTGTGATGAGCATGTCATTATGTCATGCATTATCTTCAATCGCGCGCGGGATATATCCTGTTGCGCTTGCTAGGCAAACAAGAGTACGAACTTATCAGGGTATAATTCTGCCGTCCGTTTACCAAGAGACTGTTAAGTGATGTTTTGCGAAATATGTGTTATATATATACTAAATAAAAGAACATCTTTTTCTCTATCAATCAGTTCGGCTCATATTTTTCTATCTTTATTTAGTTGCAAGATCTGAAGACTTTGGACACGGTAAACTGCATCATTTTTGAAATCATTATACACTTAAATACAATACAAATATATATGAACTTAATTTGAAACAATATTCTGAAACTTAGTACTCATAAAATGAAGGCTTAACAACAAACAAGTAATTATAGCCATGTGTCTGCTCAGTTGAGAGACATTATTACGTTTTTGCCCATAGCTCAAAATTAGGTTTATTCACTCAACGGCCTTTTAGTAAATGGAGGGCAGAATTGTTAGTTAAAGAAATAAGATGTATCCACCGATTGCCCGCGACTTTCAACAATTACTTAACACCCAATAAACAGTTTCAAAGTTTGTTGTTTGTATTTTTTTACGACGTGAAAGTTAATGGAGCAATTTTGAAATTTCTTTCAACATCTACAAATTTACTTCATAATATATGATATCTATTAAATATTCATCATAATAGGAAATCTAGAAAAGATTTGTAAAAAAACTCAAAACTACTAAAAAAATGAACAAAAATATCGTGTAATCTCAATAAAATTGATATTTCTCTCTAATGTAATAAGATTTTATGCAAATTTTAAATCAAAACGAATTGCTAAAATTTTATATCGTATAGGTATGTTAGTATCAGTCGCGTACAGATAAATCAGTTTCGATAATAACCAAAAATGCTATGACAATGCTAGCTCTCATACGGCCAGACAGAGAAACGAATTTTTGAAAGAGAATAACGTAGATTTTATGGGTCTTCCTGCACACAGTCCCGACCTGACACCATGCTACTACTTTCTGTCTTCAAAAATCAAGATTATTTATGCAGTCAACGATTTTCATCACCAGAAAAAGCTGTTGTAGAGTATAAAAAGCATGTTACCGAGGACACCACGGAAAAGTGGCATAAATCTTTTCAAAATTGGCTTATCGTGTGCAAAAATGCATTGTAGCTATGGGAGAATATTTTGTAACACAATAAATTCATTTTTGAGCAGTCATAGTATTCTTTTCTTATTCATTCGGGAAATTTTTAGTGCGTCCCACGTATTACACATTAAATTTAATTCAATATGTGTAATTAACTTCTAACGCTACTTATAAGCGACTGATGCGAGAGTGCGAGGCCCGTGGTAGCTAACGCAAACTGATTTATCCAGGTTTTAGTCACTGTGTGTACAAACATTACAATAAACACAAAAACGTATCCATGCTGATTTGACTATATAGCTTCTGATAAATGTAAGTAACGTTACCATAATGGGTAACGGTTTTAGACGCGATATTCATGAGTACGATGAAGAATATCTATAGATAAGTCTTTTTCAGGGGCCACTGAGCATTCCCAAGTGGTTTGGGCGCACACGGAACGCGCCCTAACCTTCATAATTATGGATATAGGGCACCATCCGTTACACGACAACACATATCGGCACATACATACAATTACGCCTTTTTACCTGGCTCTCGGGCGGGGAATCGAACCCCGGTCTCCAGTTCGAGTGGCAAGAATACTGACCACTATACTACCGAAGAACTGGAGGCAAGACCACTTCTTTCTATTAGCTACGAGCAAACTGGCTATCTGTAACCTACTTTTCGTCCCCGCAGGAAATGAGACAAGTCGGGTGGCGAACCACTATGCCGTTATTTTTATAGGGTTCAAAAGTGTTAAAGTTCCTCATTGTGTTCCCATGAAAAGCAAGAGTAGAACAGGTCCACACAAACAGAGCCCCTATGCTTGGGTAAGTCTAGCCATCGCCTTGGGTCTAGCTATACAGCCATTCGTGCGGTAGCCATTGGCTTAGTGGAGAGGAAAAGAAAAAGTGTGAAGTAGGAAAAATATATTGAGCAAGGAATATGGAATTTGGGAAAAGAACTATAGGATACTACTATCAGTATTCACTTTCTTTTCACATATGGCATGTAGGTGCATTTTATAATCCTGGTCTGAATGTATCACATTAAAATTTAATATCCATCCTTTTTGTGTCCGTACGTTACATTCGGACTTGTTGGTCACTTTAAAAAGTATGACAGGTCAACTTTGAGGTCTGTCATGTTTTTTAAAATTTTCATCACTGACAACGTTCCCTGGGTTGGCAACGAAATAACTGATTTTTCTTTAACGCGTTCCCTGCCAGGCCGTTTCTGCCCGACTTGTCGTACAGGCCATTTGAGTTCTTCCGAAATACATCAGTTGTAAACGCTTGGACTTTATATAATAGCCGGCATAATGAATCTATACCACTACTAGAATTTAGAAAAAAAAATAGTTAATTATTTATGTTATGGTGAAGATGATAACAACAATTTGACTTCTAAACTTGCGATAAGGTCTAGAAAACGACATGAAACTGCATCTGCGTGTACCATTTATGGTACACGTGGCCCTGATGGTCAAGTTTAATGTGTACCATAAACGGTACACGTGACATGGAACGTATTAAATATTAATACATGTATTGTTACAGGTTCGCGTCCGATACCAACACCCAGCGGGGCGCCGCGTGCTGGTTTACAGCGCACGCACGCACGCACGCACGCACGCACGCACGCACGCACGCACGCACGCACGCACGCACGCACGCACGCCCCCATTCAATAAATATAAGTATTTTGTACTGAATGTACATATCGTGGATTGGTTTTAGGGGCGTTATAAATAGTTTAGTTATTTTATAACAACATTTATTTATGCGAAGACGTTATTTATGAACAACTCTGACAATTCAGTAATTAGATTTGATTTTAAATTATTATGAAATTAGTCTTTCAAATAGATGCTATGTTTCCTGTTAATTAATTTAATACTTCCTTTCTTTCAATTGTTATGAAAAGTTATTACAGAGTATACAATTTCTATTAAATTCCAAGGATTATTGTTACAAAATAATAATCAATTTAGGAATTGGCTTAAAATAATTTGCAATATTTTAACACCACGTTAGTCTTTAATTTGATTCAAATCTATTGAACTTTAATGGAATGTTCAATAGATTTTATTCAATTTCTATTAAATTCCAAATATTCTTGTTACTAAAAAGTAATCTATTTAAGAATTAATTTAAAATAATTTACAAAGTTTTCACATGGCATTTGTATTAAAAGTAATCAATTTAAAGATTGTTTTAAAATTTGTAAAGTTTTGACATTGCATTGTAAGACTTTGTTTTAATGAAACGCCATGTTGAAGCTAATATGGCGGAGAGACGTTGGAGGGAGAAATTTTTGACTCTTATAAAAGGCCGAATCACTTTGGCTCATCACTTTTCGCTCCAACAGTCGACCCGCGAGGAGGTGTCAACCACTAGTTAAGTATTACTTGTATTTTTATAATAACATGATAATAATAATAAGTTTATGTGATGGTTTGATCACAAATGTGTTAATATTGTTGAGATAAATTCTTGTTCTTATTGAAAGCAGTGATAACCTTATAAGTGTTCGTTCATTATTAAAGAAAGTTAATTACTCGTAATAATACCGAGAATGATTTAAGTGACGTCAGAGATGCTGACGTCACACTTTTTATAAAGCGGCCTGGCGTTTCTGCCGTTTTATATATATTTAATTATATATCCTCAATTGGTTGAATAAATAACACAGGTTGTGTTTTTTTGTGTTTTCTTTATGCCTTTAGAAAGTACTATAGTAACATTTTATATAATATTAACTAGCTTTCGCCCGCGGCTCTGCCCGCCGAATGTGGGATTATCCGCTACATGAGAAATCCCGAAACAATAACAAATTTATATAAAAACCAAGACCACTTTTCCTTGAGCTTTCGTTCCTTAACGGCGGCTACTAAAACAGAGATCAAGTTGTATCTTCAATTCTACCGGACCGAATTTGATGAAACATGGCGCAATATTTAAGTCGATTTTGGCTTCAGAAACATTTAATTAGTCAATCTGAGTAGTGTAGCTTTTTTTAAATTTATTTGATTTACAAAATATGACATTTAACAATTGTACTCTCTTGTCATGCGATGACTAACCCTACACAGTATCCGAGTGCTAACGGTATGAAGATGATCATTTGCGTCAAAGTCATATTCATAATCAAATTGATTCATGATTGAACCCGGAGCTGTGAACGCCGCGATCAATTTTAACAATGTGCGTACATCCTGTTTCACTGACTGATTGCTAAGGATGGCAAATAGGGTTAGGCACGAGTTTATCACTATCTGATTATAAGGATGAGCTAATTCAGCCACGAGTTTATCACTGTCTGATTATAAGGATGAGCTAATTCAGCCACGAGTTTATCACTGTCTGATTGCTAAGGATGGTAAATAACGTTAGACTAAGTCAGCCATGAGTTTATCACTGTGTGATTGCTAAGGATGGTAAATAACGTTAGACTAAGTCAGCCACGAGTTTATCACTGTCTGATTGCTAAGGATGGTAAATAACGTTAGACTAAATCAGCCATGAGTTTATTACTGTGTGATTGCTAAGGATGGTAAATAAGGTTAGGCTAAGTTAGCCACGAGTTTATCACTGTCTGATTGCTAAGGATGGTAAATAACGTTAGACTAAGTCAGCCATGAGTTTATCACTGTGTGATTGCTAAGGATGGTAAATAAGATTAGGCTAAGTTAGCCACGAGTTTATCACTGTCTGATTGCTAAGAATGGTAAATAACGTTAGACTAAGTCAGACATGAGTTTATCACTGATTGCTAAGGATGGTAAATAAGGTTAGGCTAAGTTAGTCATGAATTTATCACTGTGTGATTGCTAAGGATGGTAAATAAAGCTACTACGAAAACAACATATTTTCTACGCTAATTGCTAATGATCTTAGACTATATATAGACACTCCAGTGTTGGGCGAAAAATGTCCCCATCAAAGAAGTGCACGACTCCACCGCGTGCACTTCTTTGTTCTCAGTCGCTACATTTTTTGGAGATTACTGACAATAGACGCAGCTCCAAATGAATGAATGTTACTGTGTGTAGTATTTAACATAGTATGCGAGTTTAAGCACTGTGTTTTAAGCAATAGCTCTCATAATTAAATTATTCAATCATAAAAGTATCTATAAATGTTTATACGTCAACTGTGGATATATTTGTCGAGAGTTTTCTACTAGACGTTGCTTCCTTATCTATATTAGGTCAATACTAATGATGTATAAAAGTATTTTCGTTCCTCTGAGATAATTCTGTCGAATAATTTGTTTCGGCTGTTGATTAGACTGTTAAAATCATTTCCTATATACGAGTAACTTCTGCGGCTGGGCGTATGAGCTGCAGAAAGACGCGTTAAATTTTTAGTGGGTGCAAACCTCACATAACCATTATTCTGTGACATAGGTATGCATTAGGATTTTTTTGCACGATAAAAAAGACTGTAGGTGTCTTTAAGACAAGAGTAAATAGTTTTTTATTAAGCTAATGCGTTTTACCACCCTACGCTGCATCGCCACATATCATCAGGTGGAATTGTAGTCAAGTACTGGTTTAAATATGATAAAAAAGGATCACTTCTTATAAGTAAACTGGTTATGGTGAACTTCTACTGGTTACAACTCAGTGCTATCATAGTTGTGAAAACACTTTTGTACTAGGAGAACCTCAATATTAAAAATAGCAGATGATAGGACCAATATTGTTAAGTTCTATGTCTGGTATAGTTCCCTGTGTGGTATTGTTGCCTGTGTAGTATAGTTCCCTGTGCGGTATATTTCGCTATGTGCTTTAGTTTTTGGTTGGTATAGTTCCCTGTGCGCTATAGTTTCCTGTGTTGTTTAGTTACAGGTGCGGTATAATTCCCTGTGTGATATACTTCCGTGTAGGATAGTTCCCTATCTGGTATAGTCGCCTGTGCGGTATAGGTCCCTGAGCGGTACAGTTACCTGCATTGCAGAATTCCCTGTGTGGTATAATACCTTTATGGTAGTTTCCTGTGTGATATAGTTCTGTGTGATATAATTCCCTGTGTGGTATAGTTTTCGGCGTCCTATTTGGTATAGACTTTTATTCGTTTTTCGATCGTATTATTCTGCATCTGCATTTCATTCTTCTGCCGGTTGATTAAGTTAGCAAATGCGGCATTACATGATCTGCTCTTTCGCTGTCACCATTTCCTCGGAAAATTTAACATTTCCAGAGATAAGCTAAATTGAGGTCTTCCAGCTCCTCAAATAACCGTTCCGCTAGACTTACGCTTTGTGACGCCACCAGTGTTCTAGATTACCTCAATTTATCGAGCCACGAACATTGAATAATATCCTGTGCACTAATTTCAACTTTACAGCGCTTGCGAGCCCCGAGATGATTTATGTATAATACAACTTAAGTGGGTCAGCACGGTACGGTAAGTACAGTCAGGGAGCAGTAGTTAGACTGTCCGGTACTTAAGTACACGGGTAAGCGACCCCGGCCCCCCGAGCTACTACTGTCTCTTCCTACTCCTTCCGAGATAGCAGTATACTATACTCTATAATCATTTTCCCAAATTCTATATTTCTTGTTCAAGACACCTTTCCCACCCCATCCTCTTTCCGTGAGAACGCAATGAGGAACTTTAACACTTTTGAACCTTACAAAATGGGGGCGTCGTGGTTCGCCAGCCGACACGTCTCATTTCTCGCGGGTGCGAAAAGTGGTCCATGGAAAGCCACTTTGCGACATCGCCAAGAAATCATAGTGGTCCTGGAGCTGGAGTAGCGACCTTGAACCGGAAAGCGTAGTGCGGATCGACCCATAGGTAGGTGGACCGATGACCTGGTGAAGGTCGTGGTCAATCGGTAGCGATCATTAGATGAGACCTATGTTCAGCAGTGGACTTCTGTGGGCTGATATGATGATGACGATGAATCTAGATATATATTTAATAATGTAGATATTTTTAAAGTTCTGTTTTTATATTATATAGTTAATAATATTAACGATAGATGTGATCGGCGATACGACTCATTATATAACCATATAAAAAGAATTTAACTAACATCACTATTGTATGCTATACAACACACACCCGTATCAAATGAGATTGTGTGCGTGCGTTCGAAACCATTATTTGTGACGGGTCATTCTCTGTGATAGGCGGTTAATACAAAACAAAATTGTCATTTAACTGACAATAAATTGTAACTGATCGACAGATAACCATTTATCCATTCTATTGAAAAAGGAACCGGTTGAAATTTGTCGACGGGTCTCATTTTAAGATTGAAAAAATAAATTATTATAATAGAAATGGCCCCCCGAATTCAAACCAGATTCTGTATTTTGTACCTTTTCTGGATGACATAAATTATCTATAAACGAATTTTTAATGAGCACAGACTTTGGAGTCAAAGGTACGTTTTGCTCTCTCATTCCCTTTGATCCTGGAATGCGTAAGTGTTATTCATTACTGAATTTCCAACAGAGTTAAACAGATCGGATTAATTGGTATTCTCGAAATTTTTATTCGTTTACGTCAATACGCGAAACTTTCGAAGTCTGGTTATAAGTTATTCACTGTATACCTACATGTATTATTAAAATATTGAAGATCACGACTTTTTTGTATAGGAATGGATAATCGTTGTATCCACCAATCAATATAATCCAATATAATTTTACTAATTGTCATATATACTTATGTATCTATCATATAAACATAAAAGTATTGAACACACAATTATTTTAAGAACTTGGTCGTTAAAATAATATTGAATTGCGCTACAAAATGTACTCACTTTTGTATTGTCTGGAATGACAGGTAACTTTTTGTTGGAAATCCTCTGATCCGAACTTATTTAATGTCGGTGACATTCCACTTTCCGCCATTTCACCTCCACTTTAATGATTCACCTGCCCTTGCAAAATGTTTATTGGTACTTTGACAAGTTAGGGTAATAAATTAGACCACTCTCATATAATGACCATAATAAAAGCCACTCGTGGGCACGGGTCAAAAGATTCCTCTAATAATTTTCACGCTTGGAAGACGTCTTCCAATATACCAGCGATCTCCAGACTACAGTAGATTTTGATTGAATAACAGGATAATGTCAAAACTCCATCCTTAAATAAACCTATTTGATAAATTTAATCGTAGAACTTAATCGAACACCACAGATTATTTGTAGAAACTACATAAACATGCGATATTTTGTCGATTACGGTTTACCCAATTGGCTCTACTCGGTATTAATGGCGCGTATTTTTACTCAATACATTCATCATCGTCATAAGCCCGTGAAAATCCACGTCTCCTCCTTGAAAAGGCGGGAATTGCCATAACCTCCACACTTGGCAGGGGTTTTGGAGATCGCAGTACATTTTGACTGAATAGTAGTGTACGATAGTCACTGGAGTTTGGGTACTCGTTCAAAATTCCCGCGCGATGTGTTGTCAACTCGACACGGACAAGAGGCGTGAGGGCGCCGTACAAACCAGATCGAACGGCCGGCCGGCCACGCGTCGCTCCGAGAAAATATATTTATGGTGTTGTGAATATTGTGCTTAAAACGAGGACTCGTGCGCACACCATCAAAAGTGAGTCAAAATTAACGTTTTGCCCATGTCCAAAGAGTAAATATACTGAAACCCAAGTCTCTAAAAATTTTGTGTGTATAACCACCAAGTAGTATAACTCCCTAGACTGGTTCTCACAGCATCTACATGAAGAGAAGTGACGCTATTAATATGTCGGCGTCACGCAACATATTGATATAAATATTACATTGTTATATCATTGGCGAAGATAAATTCCTTCGATAGTCCAACACTATCCACGCTAATAAATGTGAAAGCACGTTCTGCTTGAGGCTGCACCGATTGTTTTAAAATTTAAATTTATGCACTTTACAGCTAGATATGAAACCAAGGAGCTGTACCTATTGGATGTGGGTGAAGTTTACCTTCGCGCGGGCAAATGTAAATTCTATTTTTCGAGTATGTTTTTAACTAGTTGACAGTTTAAGATGTAAAATTAATTTACAATATGACTTTGTTTTCGTTATCGAGGTGACGATGTGTTGAATGCTGACCACACTGACGTGTTCGCCAGTGTTGCCCGAATACCCGCGCCTAATTGGACTATTAATAGTAAATGCTTATTTATAATAATTTGAAGAGATTTTGAATTTATGCCAATGTGCAAAATAAGAATACCGTAAAGTCAGCACTACGTAATGCCGGTTGAAAGCTGTTTACGTTTTTTTATATGTTAGTAACAGCTGTGATTAGGGATTGCAATCCCGCAAAACGGGATTACGCATTCCCGCGGGATCCCGTCTGCTGGATCCCGCACCTTCAAAGCGCGGATCCGCGGATCCCGCAAACAGCGCGCCGCGCCGGCATTTTTGTTTTCAATGTGTCACGTGGACCTTCCTCTTCCGTCAGCAGTAACCAGTTCACCCGTGAGTGTCGTGGTGTGAAGGTGGTGCGGTAAAATGGACGACCTGACATACTTCCAAAGAGGCATGATCGTTGGCGCCCGTCTGGTTGGAGCTTCGGTGGCAACAGTGGTGAACATTGTGGGGTATCGAAAGGCACTGTGTCCAATGTCACGAGGGCATACATCCCGCGTACTTTGGCCTGCATGGCGTCGATGATGCGCCCGCGCATGTGTCGCACACAACTACACCTAATTTGCTACACTCGATAGTTTGAGTCTGCTTTCTGTTTGTAGCTATGCGCTTAGTATCTACTCGATACTTTTTTATTGCAATACATACACTCACGCCGGTATCGAATAGGGGTAGGTAAAGACTACAGTTCGCCACATACTACGATCCTGACACACTTCTGGCCTCATATTTTCATACACTTTCGTCGATTAAGGGTGCTATGAACTTGACCTTTTTGAATCAAGTTATTGATCCGATCAAGATAGGTTTTCCTAGGCGCCCTCTTTCGACACTTCCACTCACATTTGCTTGGTATATTCGATTCGTCATTCGTATGTCACTCATCGCTTTTAAATGACTAAAACATTGGAGCATTCCTTTCTCGATGCTTGTCAGCACACCATACTTCAAGTTACTCCGATCCCTTATCAAACTGTTCCTCAATCAATCACTCAGGGTGACGCCACAGATACTCTGCAGAGGTGTCGGTACCAACACACCGTTTTGGGTTTATTTATTGCAACGTTTAACGTGTTCCTGATTTTCATAAATCTTGACGATGTACACTTAACAGATGTTACCCACATTGCTCCCGCAATGGATCGAAGGCACAACGTGTCAGCATATTTTCACAAAGCTACATGAATACTTTGAGATCGAGTCTTGATACCATTTATAGTAACTGAATATTCATACTTATATAGATAAATACTATACATAAATAGATAAATATGTCCATGACTCGGATACGAACATTTGTGCTCATCACACACAGTTTGTGCCTACCGGGATCACACGGATTACACGGGACTCTTGGCAGAGAAAGCAAGGTCACTGCCAATCAGTACCAATCCATCGTCAAACTAAACGTAGATGATACTGTGACCATTCAAATATTAATATATCGCTCATCCGATAGAATAATGACGTAATTGCAAAAAAGTTAAAATTTTATTTTGTGTTTAATATGGATCTTTTTCGAGAATGCTCAAATTATTAATAATAACCTATAAATAAATTATGAAAAATTATGATAATTGATATGATTTACAAAATGGGTATAATCCAATTTTAAACTGAAACGCTTCTTCTGATAAATTGCAAAAATGTAATTACGTCATTGTTCTATTGGATGAGCGGTATCATAATTCAACTAAAATTGTGTGCACCATATCGTTTATACAGAACTCATGTATGCGTGCGTTCATGCGTGCGTATGTTTGTACGTGCGTGCGTGCGTGTATGTGCGTGTGTGCGTGCGTGTATGTACGTAGGTGCAGGTGTGTGTGCGCGCGCGCGCGCGCGCGTGTGTATGTATGTGTGTGTGTGTGTGTGTGTGTGTGTGTGTGTGTGTGTGTGTGTGTG
>WUAW01017066.1:55841-75739 GCA_017165845.1 Thaumetopoea pityocampa | reverse complement strand
GCATAACACTGGAATTCGAACCCGGGACTCATTAGCACAGAAAAAAGGTCACTACGACTGCGTCAATCGGTAGCCACGCCAATCAATATAAATAAGACAAGAGAGTTCAGCCAATCGGATCTGTGAGTGTTCACTTTAGAATTAATCCCAACCTCGGTGAAAATTGGCTGTTATTGGTGATATATAATGATAATGATGATGAATTTAACTATGTTATTAAAAATTATATCAGTCAATGTGTAATGTCTGGTGGATATAGTATAANGCATAACACTGGAATTCGAACCCGGGACTCATTAGCACAGAAAAAAGGTCACTACGACTGCGTCAATCGGTCGCCACGCCAATCAATATAAATAAGACAAGAGAGTTCAGCCAATCGGATCTGTGAGTGTTCACTTTAGAATTAATCCCAACCTCGGTGAAAATTGGCTGTTATTGGTGATATATAATGATAATGATGATGAATTTAACTATGTTATTAAAAATTATATCAGTCAATGTGTAATGTCTGGTGGATATAGTAGTACCGTATTTTTCTGTATATAATCTGCGGATTACCACTTAAAAGTTTCAAATTTCGTTGTACGTATCATACGCTGCCGCAGATAGTCTGCTAAAAACATTCTCTTATCATCTCAAAAATATTATCATGCATGTTTAAATAGATTTTTTTTTCACAATAAAAATGGTTTACTACTTGTATTTATAAAAATGGTATATTTTTAAACATATTATGTATTTTTTAATTAAATTAGCCTGTAAAAATCCACTGCTGGACTAAAAAAGGGGGATTTGCCATAATCTCCGCCTAGCAGAGGTCTTGGAGATCGCAGTAGACTGTGATAGAAGTACAGGATAACGCTCCTGCCCGTTACCCTGGTACACCCCTTAGCTGGTCCTCACAGCATCCACGGGGAGAGGTGAGAGTGACGCTATTGTCATGCCGGCGCCACACGGCATTATCTACATCCTTAGTTCCCAAAGTGGTCCAGGTCCAGTCCACGGGAGACTCGACGGGGTTCTACGTTGGCGTACGCGAATTGCCATAGTTAGATCTAATCTTCATAATTTTTGTCGAGTTTTGGGAATATGGTAGAAATGTAGCTGCAAGGAGTCCACCAGAACCAGCTAAATTTTTAAAGTGGTCTATGAGAAAAAAAGGTCTGGGAACCTCTGGTCTACATGAATTTTGGGCAGTGTATATTTTGGATTATTCGCCATAAAAATTGCGGATTAGGCAATGTTTATATTTTACTCGAAAAAAAGGGTTTGTGCATAATACGCTGATTATATTCAGAAAAATATTATATATATTATATTTTTTCTAATATAAGATTTAAAAAAGGTGTAGATGGGACTAGTGGTTAACACTGTTATGTTATAACATTATACTATTATAATTGTGAACGGCCCAGTCAGGGCCGGATGTTCCTATAGGGTAACCAGGCTTCAGTCTACAGCCTCAAGATCAGGAGGAGCCTACATTCAAATTATTAGTAAAATTAAAATTACGCTATTCTAAAAACAGTGAAGACTAGTACAGTAGAGCGAAAATAAGGAAAAATTCTACGCGTATGAGTATGACTAATAAACAAACATAAAAATGTAATTTACAAATTAAAAAATGAGAGGTGAATGGGCCTCGTAAATGCAATGCCCGGGGCCCAGCGCCGCACCTGTGCGCGACGGTCTGCTCGTGGTGCCGCGCGGCGGAGGCGGCGGCGCGGCGCGTGGCGCCCTCGGCGCGCGCGGCGCGCAGCTCGCCGAGCGCCGCGCTCAACTCGACCACCTCCGCGCTCAGCTTCTCCAGCTCGCTCTCTTTACTCTCAGTGTCTACGTCGCCACACTCCAACTCCCTGTTTCATTTTATAACATTAACGCAAAGCTGCTGCTCACATATTCAGGGGTGTAGGCACCGCCATCTTACCTCGACCACCATCACCATCAGCCTGCGGCACTCCACTGGCACATGCGTCTCCTACTTACAAAGGAGGGGTTTGTCATAATCTCCACACTTGGCAGGCGTCTTAGAGATCGCAGTAGATTTTTATCGTATAACAGGATAACGCTGCTGCTCATTACCCTGGTGCATACCTCAGCTGATTCGCACAGCATCCATGGGAAGAGATGGAGTGATACTATCACTATGTTGGCTCCACACAGCAACCTTACCTTAAATCTACCACTAAATAGCAGCTTAGATAACTGCTGTGTTACAGTCAGATGATAAATTGTGTCCTAAAATCAGAAACACTAGATTCATAACTACGGAGTCCACAAAAGTAGCAAAAGTGACTGGAACAGTGGGTATTATATCTGCATCACAGGGGCACACAGCATCAAGTACCAGAACATAAATTTTGAATAAACGAATGTTTTATTTGCTAAAATATAAATTATACATATGTAGATTCTTACATTAAATTCAGATTCACTATGTTTGACAAATTTGTCATATAAATATTTCAAAAACAATTGTAAAGATATTTTTGTAATAAGAATTTATATATTTTTACAATAATCAATAATGCAAGTAATTTCATAACATTGTCAGTAACTACAATGAATTCCTAATATGATATGAATTACACGAATCCTTTTTTTAGAAAATCCTTAACTATGTAAAATCTCTTAGATGCCAACATTTTCCGTAATTCACAACAAAATTGTTTGGATGGTAAATCTACGATCCATCGTCGTAACATATTATAAAAGTGTGGAGCCATATATATAAACGCAATTATTTCGGAATAACTCTAGCCTAGCAAAACTTATGATTTTATAGAGGTCCAATACCACCTTACTATTTGTGGATTTAATTCTTTAATTCTTTCTTTAAATTCTTTATTGTACAAATCACAAAAATATAGTTATTAAAAATAAATGTACAAAGGCGAGCTTAACCCACAATTGAGTTTTCTACCGACGAACCTTTGATATTTTATATTAAAGATTCGCTTTAATATTTTATATTTTATTATCTTTCCTTCAAGATCATAGGACTTCGTGTGTACACCATTACATAGAACCCGTTTTTACGATTCTATTGTAATCTATGTGCAATAACTAAATTTTGAATAAAGTTTATGTTGTATATTGTACACCTTTGAAGTACATATATATCACAACCTTTCTCGAACTTTTTATGGACGTCTTTAGGTAACAATAGCACTTACCATCAGATAGGCTGCATGCAAGAGAAAAAAACATTATATTGGCATCAAAAAGAAACTTGAACCTATCCGCGCGGAACTAATTAAAATACCGGTATTGACATAAATTTGATAGAAGAAAATGCACCCTCTGTGTGTGTTTAATAAAGGAAATATAATATAAAAAAAACCCCCAGAGACGGCTAGCCCGTTTTATTTATTATGTGCTAAGAGATGGCGTTGGTGAATCTAAATTTTATTCAAAAATTTAAGTCGTTGTATTGCTGTTCTTTAAAAGCGAACATAATTTGTGTATAAGTGAGATATCTTGTGATATTAGGAGATATCTTGTGATATTAGTGAGATATCTTGTGATATTTGTGAGATATCTTGTGATATTATCTTGTGATATTATATTCATGCAACAAGGTTTCAGCTATTGGAGTAATACGCCACAGAGTTCCTTGATCACACAGAGAGAGAGAGAGAGAAGTCAGACTGCAGGATACCAGGAGAAAATCCAGTAAGGCTTAACTCGATGGGATTTTGTACTTAACGAAAGTCGCATGACACATAACACTGTCGTGATGTGAGCGGGCAGACAGTATTTTATTAGAACTGAACATATTTTAATGAAGTGGTTTGCATTTACCACTTCTTGTCGTAAGCTTGAAGTTTTAGTTCCTAAGTCTTCGTCGACACCTCGTAAATGCGTGCAGGACGCTGCACACCTTCATGGCCTACTTTCAAGATGCAAAATGCCCTCTCCTCCATCCCAGGACATATTTATCTCCCTAACAAATTACAAAGCAATCAGCTCAAAAATAATGACAGAACTTACTTTAAACTATCTGACAGCTTCACAATATCGTTGACCAAATTATGAGCGGTGTCCAGGTTAGGTTTGATCGTCTGCAAGTTTTTGAGGCTGGTCTCCTTCTGCATGAGGATCGCGCTGAGAGATTCCAGCTTCTCCTCGGCCTCTTGGACAATCTGAGCCGCTTGTTCTGCTTGCGCCTGTATCTCTTTCGCATCATATACTCTACAGGACAAAGAAAATTTTGTCAAAACGAATCTTATTCTAGTACTGACTTTGTCCATGTATATCTAGAGTTTAAAAAGTAAGCTGACCCCAGAGCCACTATATATATTACAATACTAGCTGTGCCCGCGACTCCGTTCGCGTGGGCATTCGATAAGAGCGAAATTATACATAAATTATTTTCTCCGATCTTAATAAGAATAATTGATAAGTGATTAGATAGATAAAACAAACATCAAATATTAGAGGAAGCTTGCCACATTGCAACAGTAAAAACAGCATTCAAATCGGTTTAGCCCTTTCTGAGATTAGCGTGCACAAACGCACAGACAAACAGAAAAACAAAGACAACATTTCTAAAAACTATATTTTTGGCACTGGTAACATAGGTACAATCTGTATGGATGGTCTTTTTGGAAAAATATTCATTGTACAGACACGGCTCGATTACGATTTGATTATATATGTAGCAACACATTGTATGTAATTAGATTTTGCTTATTACACAAAACATTGTGACCGGGCGACTGGACGCGTTCTCACGCCAGTCGTCGCCCGCCGTCCGCACCATCAGGTCGAATAAACGGTAGCTACCATGGAGTCGAGATAATTTATTTCACTATGAAGACCTCCTTCAACTATAACCTTCTAAGACCCCCAAATATGTATACATGTGTTCCTTGTGTTCATAATATAAAATTGCGGTCATCGTTTTAAGAAAAACAGTCAACAAAATCTTTAGCTAAATCGACCGAAGCGCGATTCTAGAATATCGCGTATTATTTCAATAAATTTTATTGTTTGTGGATCGATTAGAATGAAACAAACACTAAATGTTACAGGAAGCTTGCCACGATGCAACAGTGAAAACCGCATTCAAATAAGTTCAGCCGTTTCTGAGATTAGCGTGCACAAACGCACAGACAAACAGAAAAAATTCTAAAAACTATATTTTTGGCTCCGATAACATAATTAAAACCTGTATGGATTGATTTTTGAAAATGAAAATATTCAAAGTGCAACGTATAGAAGAAGATAGATAGAAGAAGAAGATATTTATAAAAACTACTGTGGTTTTTTTTTTTGAAAAAATATTCATTGTACAAACATGGCTCGTTTACGATTTTATTATATGTATAGAAGAAGATATGTGTTGTACAAAGCCCATGTTGAGTGATATGAGTTTTGCAGTTGAATCCCTGACAAAATGGTACTATAAAAATAACATAAAAAAGCTTCTGTGCTTTCACAAGAATCCTAATCCCAATAAAACATTTCACAATTTTTGGCAAGAAAACTGTGTTTTTTTAGTAGTCCCAGATACCCATTCATGAGTGCAATGGAATGCTTAAGGTGTTTTCCACTAGTAGGAAAAATAAAAGGTTTATATCATCACCATCATCGCTAGTCCATATTCATCTCCACTACAGGAGCATGGACCTCCCCTGATCAGGAGTAAGCCGTAGTCTACCACGCTGACACGCAGTTTGGTAGACTTCATACACCCATGCTCGAATGTAGGTTTCCTCACGAAGTTTTCCTTCGCAATTAACCTCTTCAGGAATGATTTTTTTGTTGCCAGGAAAAAATAATAAAATGATCGGAAATAACCATTATCAATGGAGACAAACCAAAAAAAAATTACTTCTCTCACTGCGGGACTCTGTAGTGAATAAATTATCAAATTTTTGCTCTATTTATTACAGTAAATATAATTTAAAAAAATTAAAAGTCCACATATGTGGCCAGGGGCCTGAAGAGGTTAAGTACAATGGTATCTACAGTGTAGACTATATATGAATGGGAGCAACAGGTAGGTGCAAAGTAATTTCTGAAGTTGAGGACTGCTGTTCAAATAAGACCTTAACTTGTATTATAGCTTCCACCCCCTAACAAAAGTACTCTAGGGGTCAGGCCCATATCCAATAGTGGGTGTCTTCAAACTGCTGATGATGATAAATGTTAAGATGAAAAAAATAAGATTATGAATGGAATGAGCATAAACTTTTATATATGTATATTTTACCCTAAATAGAGTAACCCACCCACACTAGCACAACATGGTAGACTACGGCCTAATCCTCTCCTAATCAGGGGCAGTCCGTGCCCCCGTAGTAGAGACGAATATGCACCGGGGATGGATGAGAGTGATCAAAAACATTTTTCTGTTGTTGCTGGAAAAATCTATACCTGAGTGCTCTTTTCCTTGTTACTTCAGCCATCAACGCATCTCTGTGACTCTTTTTCTGTTCTAAGACCATCTGTATTTGGCTTTTTTCTTTCAACACCTCTTGTAACTTTTGTGCTACTTCATCATGTAACTCTTTATCTTGCTTTGACTCTTCCTCCAATTGTTTTATATCACGATCTAACTGAAATGCGATACATTGACTTAAGACTCTCATATATAAACAGATGATTTTTTATTATTATAGTCAGCCATAAGACATAGGCCTCCTCTAATGATCGCCACACCGAGCGGCTATGAGCCGCAATCGGTGAATGCACCACTGATTGCCCGCGACCTTCACCAGCTAATTGGTCTACCTAGTCGGGGGTCTACCCGCATTACGCTTTCTGGTTCGGGGTCGCCACTCTAGCACTTTAAGACCCCAGCGTCCATCGGTTCTGCGAGCTATGTGCCCCGCCCAAAGCCATTTCATTTTGCAATTCTTTGAGCTACGTTGGCGATTCTAGTGCTCCTACGGATTATCTCATTACGAATCCTGTCTCGCAGTGAAACTCTGAGCATAGCTCTTTCCATTATTAGTTAGTACATTCATTCTTATTAGTTAGTACCCAACCTGAAATTAAGAGCTGTTCAAGTACCTTGAAATCCTTTTATGTGATTTAAAAGCTACAGAATAATCTAAATCGATAGATTAACATGCTCTTGAAATCATATGAGATGCTCTTTAGTGTTTAATTCTACCTAACCGCTAATGTACATAGTTCTTAATCAGTTTTTATAACAGACTCACGCATATAGTAATAGTAAGACTAATGAGCAAGAGCACCAGAGATATGATGAAATATTTGAGCTGTTTGCAACATGTTTTAAAATGTTCTTCAAACTTGCATTATACAGGCATCAATTTTTACATAATGCAAGTTTGATTGCAATTGCATCATGTCAGATGCTGCACAGGCGGCAGGTTTTGCGACTAACGTGTACACCTGTCCATAAAATCGCTCTACCTCCGCCAGAACCTCTGCATTAGTAGACGCAAAACTTCCATCATCAGTCTTCAGGCTAGTCAACAGGCTCTGCCCAATAGACTTGTTCCTTGCAAACACTCTGGAACCTTTGTTTCTCTCTATAGTCTCTACAATACGCTTAGTATTGAAGAACCGAATGTCGTGTCGCAAGGACTTCCATATTTGTCTATTGAGCTGTCGATATGACTCTGCGTTCACCGAAGACTGCAGCCTCATTAAGCGCCGAGCAGCCATGAGGTCTAGCATACAGATAACCTTTGTGGTTGATCTATACGGTGAGCTCGAAAATGTTTCGAACCAACCGTACGGACAGTTTCCACGAACCTGGTGTATGCCCTGTCCACAGATACGGAGCTCTCTAGGCATTCAAAGCGATTAGAGTTGAAAGCTCTTGGGGTTTTGAACTTGAGCAATATTCAGTCGAAGCGTAGACCTCATCAGACGAAACCTTTCGAGCCTTACACGGATATTCAACACGTCTCTTACTATCCGGTGATCACTTCCGGTTTTTACCCTATGAATCACAGATACATCGTTGAATATCTGTCTCCTATTGGTCATGATGAAGTCTATCTCGTTTTTAGTGGACCCATCGAGGCTTAACCAGGTCCATTTTCTATGAGGCGGTTTCTAGAAGAAAGAGTTCGCCCCCTGGGGTTCCTTTGCCACTATCCAAATTGCCCTACTCTCAACTCATCGTCGCCTTTCGTGCCGACTCTTGCTTTGAAGTCCCCCATAACAACAGTGAAGTAGGTTTTACAGTTATGTATGGCTCTACTGATATCCTCATATATAACTTCCACCTCCTCGTCGCGGGACGCCGAGGTCGGTGCGTATGCCTGTATGACCTTCAACGAATATCTCTTCGAAATTTTGAGTACAAGGTACGCCACCCTGCTCGACACGCTCGTGATGATTATCACACTGTTGATGAGGGACTTGTGGATCATAAACCCGACACCCCCTTGAGATTGTTGGTTACCTTTCCGGTAATGTAGCAAGTTGCCGGATTTTAGGGTCCTCGTGTCCTCGCCCTCTCTTCGGACTTCTGATAGACCCAAGATGTCCCAGTGCAACTTGCAAATCTCTTCTTCCAGCTCAACTAACTTCTCCATAGTCCTTAATATGCGTGCGTTACATGTTACCAAGACCAGAGATCGTTTGGATCGGTAGCCGATTCACATCCGCGGATTCTTAGCATCCCCGCCCCGCCATTACCATGATGGCTACCGAAATCATTAGGAATGGCGGGGCTGCCGGGTACTGGGGGGCCGTATTCTTTTCATGTCTTCCATCTGAGGTATAGTAATACCACGCTGGCCAGACGTGTTGGTATAGGGTTTTATTTCAATCATCGATAAATTTGCAAGCATAAAAGCGAGAAAGCGAATGTTTTAATCGGGTGCACTGAATCGTCAATATCTCTAATATAAAATATGTATGCTCCATTCCTACATAATATATTCATGATTGAAATTTTGTTTCTATTACATTATTATTGAAATATAAAAATTATTGATTCTATCCTATGCTTTTTCAACTATTTTATGGAGAGGGGGCGCTAATTTCGTCAGGCCTAGGGCGCCCGTTTTCATAAACTGCCCCTGAGCGTAGGTACGCGCTATAAACGATTTCTACCTTGTTTTGGCGTTTGACATTAGAAAAAGATAAGGAGGGACCACATTTAGTTAAGTTCTGTTACAACAGAATTAACACCATTATTAGGTGGGTGACACGTTGGTGCTACGTCACGCTCCGGCGTGTGATTGGCAGCGAGTGGTAATATAAATAATACCTTACTCACTTTCAAGTTTTGGCTTTATGAAAATAATCAAAACGTAAAATGGTTCATAAAAATAAAACATGTCAACATTGACATGTACACTGTGTGTATCTGTGTGTTCACTTCAACGTGTAGGACTTTGATAAATAAAAATTCACTTTCATTAGTTAATCATGAAGCACAATAAGGTAGCTTAATAAGAAGCTCATAACTTCAAAGACTTAAACAAAACATAATGTACAGCAGTACTACAAAAATAAGTCACAACGGTTATTGTGTACATTTTGTTTTTAGGCCACATTTTCGGATGCCCCGTGGATATTTCAAGCACTGCTAAATCTAGCATATTAAAAAGGCAAGAGTTTGACTTCCAGCTCATTCCTACTTATAATTTTTGAAAAAATTCGTCAATGTATATTTATATTAAAGGCATATTTTATCATAAGAAAAATAGAAAAGGTATTTATAATAATGTAGTTAATAAGAAAGTAATATAAAACGAATCCTTGTGTCGGTTTGGAGCCCTTTTTAAAAGGTATTTTTGAGGGTACTGCGATATTTACCAACTATTCAATTTTCCAGATTTTTTCAAAATGTACCCAGAATTAGCATCTAATTTTTAAGAAATACTAGCTGACCTGGTGAGCTTCACAACCTAAAACAATTTCTTCGTTTTTTCGACTGTTACTTTATGTTTTTCCTAATTTTATTTCTTGATAAATCACCTCTGTATAGAAGCAAACAAAGCAAAGAAATATATTCAAATTGATCGAGTTGTTTCGAGTTTTTCCGAGACTAATGCACGGCGATTGATTTTTATATATACAGATGTATACTAATGTATAATATTTTTGTTACCTATTAGTATGACTATGCACTATTATCTAGTAAATTAATGAAGTTATTTCCAGAAATTTTGCGAAAACCTTGTGTAGTTTGTTCCTACATTAATAAAAATAAAAAATTTGGCATAATCTACAAGATAATGAAAGACAATATCTACATATTTGATAAAAATCGGGTGCTAATTCAGCAAACTTTTTCTGAAAAAATAATCTTAAAAAAATCAAATACGTGAGTTTCCAATAAAACTAGAAACATCACATACCTACAAAAATTGGTATTTAAAATAACTCTATGTTAGAAGTGAGTTCACATATAATTACATTTTCAACATTACTCTTAGTGCAACAAGATCTTTATTGAATTGGTGCCTACTATTAGTTTTAATGGGTGTTTATTAGCACCCATTTGCACCGGTAAAGATGTCTATGAAACTTATTTTTGTGGTACTACTGTAATAAGTTATTAACATGATAATTTATGATTTATATGAATCACTTCCCTTCTTTAGAAAATCACAATAGGTTCTGATGATCATATCATCATCAGAACCCATTAAATTTATATTACCTAAATGATGGTCTTAAATATTAAATCTAAATTTACCTTCTCCAATCTTTTCATACGATTTCCTTTCTCCACTGCCTGTTCATTAAGCATTTCCAATAATCTGTTCTTCTTATCCTCTAAAGCTTTAACCTGCAAAAGCATATGAGAAAAAAATTACAGAAAGTTGAAATAAAGACATCATTACATACATACATACATACATACACTCACGCCGATGTCCCATAAGGGTAGGCAGAGACCATAGTACATATTACATACATACATACAGTCACACCCTTTCCAGACAGTCTAAAAAATTTGATATCTGAATTTAATGATTCTAAGGATCAAAATTTTTTAAAGACAGGCATTTATGCTTTAAAATCCCCTTGGGAAAAGTGCATTGAAGCAAATGGAGCATATTTTGATTAAATAAACAGCTTGTGAAAAAAGATATGCAGTTTTATATATTCACTTAGAAATCAGACATTTCATATGCACCAACCTTATTTTACCACTTTGTGTTAATATTGTATTTTAATTAACATTTGGCACTTATATAGTTCAAGAGTTTGTATTAGTGCCAAATGTTGATTTAAAAGTCACTTAACTCTTACCTGATCAGTTTTAGCAAATAGTTCCTTCTCATATGGTGCAATTTCTTGCAATTTTTCAACATTGAAGACCATCAGATTGAATAATAGAAGCAGATTAGAGTGAATAAGAGAGACAATGGGTTGGAGGAATGTCATGAGGTTGGCTTTGACAAGCTTTTGTGGCATGTCAGAGATGAAGTGGTTGATGATTCGGGTCATGTTGATAACCGGTATTAGATCCCAGTAGTAATCTGTGTGATCATTTCTAATCTCTTCTGGTACCTGAAAATTTTATCATAATTATAACTAATACATATAGATGGCACAGGACAGAATAACCTGGAAAGATAGCAGAAACTATGCACCATAATCAAACCTCTCAATCATGATAAAGTTCATAATGAAGCAGAAAAGCATTCACATCCCAATTATATTTTAATTATATCATAATACATGGGACAATATGGATAAATATAACTTACAGACAGAACTACATTAGTATCAATTCCAAGTCTTTGGAATATTAGGAGAAAAGCTGTTATCACCACATTTGGTTTCTTCATGTCCAGAACAGTCAATGGGTAATCCATAAACTCTCCATTCCAGCCAACAAGAAAGGTTTCCACTGAAATTTTTTAACAATTTATATAACATTCAGTTAATGTGTAATTATTGTAAAATAAGACTCCACGTCTTTAAAAAGATTTTATTCAGAGAGTAAAGTACTAAGTTAAATAAATAGATCGTAATAAATTGTAAACACAAATATTTTGAAATTTTAAAGATTAATTTTACTAAAATAGGATATCAAATTAGTTAAAATTTATAAGCAGTTTTGTTTTTATGCCGCAGAGATGCTATTCACTGTATTTGTATCTTCTACGACAGCTCAAATAATACGGTTCAACACTAAAGTTACTAACGTCTGCTCATGGTATCAGTGATTTAACAGCAAAAGTAATAGTAATTTGTTTAAGTAACAAATCTATAAAAATGACGATAATTATTTAACGGATCGATCAGTAAAAATAAAATTCAAATTCAATTTTGTTTTCAAGTTTTCCTTTTTAAAAGGAAGGCAAAAGGATCTACAGCCATACGGCCTTATCTGTCGAAGTCATAGAGAAAAGTAGTCGTAGTTATAAATGTGGGCGTCCAAGCAGAAAGGGTCCAGTTCTCGGCATTTAGTTTCTAAGATATAAAAAGTTTTGTAAAGTTGGGTGAAAAAAATTGCATTTCGCGATTTTAATTAATTATTAATAAATGCTCAATTATCTACAATTTCATATACTTAGTAAAAAACTATATACGATGTTTCTAAGTACTAGAAACTTTAATACCCCGTACTGATTACAGTTAGGTCCTAAATAGAGTAAGAATATTTAATTTTAGTTTTTTATTGCTAATTGCTGTCGTACTTACTCACTTTTTACTAAATACCGACAATTGGACCTTTTTACTAAACTGTGTATCCATCCTTTATTTCAATAGTAATTGTTTATTTTTTGATGTTAGAAGTATGATGTTATAAGTTGATTTCATGGAGAGTATTTCAATCTACAATAATAAATAAAACATTATGTAACAAGCAAGTAGAAGTGTGATTTTTTTTCACTCAAACTTTGAAAATGCTTTTTCTCAAATCAAGCTTTTTCAGAATTTCTACTTCAAATGTCTGATAAAAATAATATGTGCCAGTTTTTGAATATATTTTCAATTCTTACTATCAATTCTATATATCGAATCTTACAATCATATTATCATCATATATTTTATTTTACAATCATAATTGGGTGATTTTAGGCTTCTTGGCGCCATGTTTTTTGCGACTTGAACTAGTAATGATCGTTATTACAACAACTGTTATGATAATACATTATTTGAATGTAACCAATAATCCATTATTGAATGCTTTGTTATCCTGTTATCGCTAGAAATTGTTATCAGACAACAGTTTAAGTAAGAGAAGGCACGCAATAAACACACACTACGTGCGTGAGTGGGATTGCGCTACGTTTGTGCGCGGCTGCTTGGTATGATTTGATAATCTTTCACAGAACGTAATAAAGTTCATATTTGATTAAATGGATTTTTAATATATTATGATCACAAATTGCTATTGCGATTGTGTGCTTTCTTCCATGGCAGTAAATCCTAATTTTGTAATTAAGACTACAAAAAGCAGGCAAGAAATTCAAATTTAATATTTCGCTTGTGTTACTTCACTGTGTTACTAGAACGGTAATGTTTCACAAAACAACAATCACAACATAACAGTTTACAATAACGTTTATTGAGAAATAACACAACGGGATAATTCATTATTGCAATATAACAGTTATTGCCATCTTTAACTTGAACCAGATAATACAATAACACCAGTTATCAGTGATGTCACGTAATATCTCTATGTAGTCTGTGTCACAAACTTTAAACGTCATCTGTGAGTTGAATCAAGTTATTTGCAGAGACCTTTCGCTGCTGATATTAATATTTTAATTATTACTTTTGATATGAAAACTGTATAAATATTACGAAATGAGGATCACCAATGTTAGAAAGGGTAGAATTATCCGCATGGCTGCTGCTTGTGTGATACTATTAGTGCTATTATTCGCTTTGCATAAGTGGTCTAACGAGAATATCGGTGTCGACACCGGAATTATATTAATTTCGGACGCCCAACCTGACTATTACAAGTCTCATCTGGACGTTTATCCATCTCTAAAGACAGGTATTTTATTTATTATCTTTATATTATAATATATTCTATTGATAGTGGCGATAATTCAAAGTACTGTTAGATGGCCTAATATACCGGTATGTACTACATCTAACATGTTTTGTTTTTGTTACGTCAACGTACGATTTGTGAACTATACAATTCTTTATGAATTGGTAGTACCTACTGCTGTGTCGTAAATTAAAGTTTACTTCTACCTAGTTCAGTTGCAAAATAGAATAGTTTAAGAATATTATAAAAACCTAAGTATTCTATATATCTACATTAGGATTAGAATAATAGATAAATCAAATTGCCTTGTCTCTTCTATAGATGTCAATGAGTGATAGTAGCCATTTACCATCAGGTGGACAGTAGACTTGTATATTATATCTAAGTTATAAAAATAAAGTTAACTTTATTTTTTATGATTGAGTTTTAAGACTCAATCACAACCAACTGAATCAATTCAGATAAATCACAAAATATATTTATAGCATGATCTATAATGATAAATCTCATTATAATCAATATTTAAGCTTATGCTTGTAGAAAACTGTTAATGATCTTAATATCTATTCAAAGTTGGGTTTAAGTGCTTATTGTAGTGTGTATTTTATGTTATAATGTACATCTGTTATCGTTTATATAATTTACTTTTGCATATTAATCATAATATAAATAATTGTTTTAGAACTTGGCAATTTTGAACCAAGAGATTTAAGGCATGTGAATGGTCCTGGAGAGGATGGCAAACCATACCACATGCCACAAGACAGAGCCAATGACATTGCTGAATCAGAGAGTGAATATGGCATGAACATAGCTGCTTCAGATGATATAGCTATGAACAGGTAATTTTAATTACATTTTAAGATGTTAGCTAATAGCATTTTTATTAAAATGTTAATTAATGTCAAAAACAACTTAGTGATATGTTAATTATAAATGTATATCATGGATAAAGAAACAAGCATGCAGCCTATGTAATAATTGGCTTATTGCCACCTGTAGATATTTACAGAAGATTTGGGACAGGTTGTTATATCAACTGTTCTGATACAAATATAGATGCACTACTAGTTCTGATGACTGAGTTTTTATATGTCTAGTACATATCATTGTAGGGACATACCATCTAAGTGGAACACAACATTGCTCAGAGCATCATTATATGACAGTAGATTAAAAGTAAGATGGTAGTGCCTGCTCCCCCAAGCTTATCCACTTCAAACTACTGTTAGTAAAAAACAGTGCTAAGAAATTTATGGTAAAACTTATGGCATCTTCTAAACGACTACTTGCCATTTTCATTTCATTTCTGGTTTATTGGTATACCTATCTGTATATAAATCCCATCTAAGGTGACATATGTAAACAATCTTTTACATTTTTTTTTTCAAAAGGTGTGTTATATCTAAAATAAAATAGATGTTTGAATGTAAAAAGATTTATTTGTTAAGATTAGAAAATGATTGCTAAATGGTGTATGTAGGTTACAAAAAATATCTCCCTCCCGGCCCATCATGGGCTATGATGTAACCCCTTAGTTCCCAGTGGTCCAGGTAAACCCCCAGGGTTGAAGGGGTCTACATTGGCTTATGAAAATTTCCATAGTTGTTTCACATTTTTTGTCGAGTTTTGGGAATATGGCAGATGCAGCAACTAACCAAATTTTGAAAGTGGTCTATGAGAAAAAAAATCTGGGAACCTCTGGTTTAAACTATAGTTTGGAGCTAAATTATCTTTATATGCTTATCATTCGACACTAAATATTATAATTTAAATAGAATTTCAAATATTATTTCAAACTAAAACCGATTTATTAAAACTATTAAGATTTCTGTTGTATCTAGACAATTTATTTCAATTCATACTTGCTAGGTCAGTGCCAGACACTCGTCTCGATGAATGCAAGTACTGGCACTATCCCGAAGAGCTACCCAGCACCTCAGTGATCATAGTATTCCATAATGAAGGGCTGTCTGTACTAATGCGGACTGTACATTCAGTGATCGATCGTTCACCACCTAGTGTGCTTCATGAAATTGTTCTGGTAAGTAACTTGTGGATAATAATATCACTTGCCTGATTGTAAATGACTGCTGCCACACGTAGACATCTATTTGGGACCGACTAATACTCTATTCTTATTCTTATGTATGTATACATGCTCATTCGGCTAAAAAACCTGGCTAATGGCACATAATCAATTAAATATCTTGGTGTTGTAATCAATCATAACTTTGATGGAAAGGAAATTATAAACAGATGAACTTACTTCATTACAGCAACAGAATATTTATATATTAATTTAATTTTTTACATCTAAGGAATTAAGGAAACAATTAAGGAATATTTGTATGAATATGTACTCCTCAATATGTACCATGCACTGTATTTAGGGAAGGCAGTTCCGCAAGATAATTTAAATGCAGGTATTTAAATGGCTCTTGGTATTGCACACATGATAGTCAGTGGCTGAAAAAGCTCACTCAGCTTCCAAGCTTCCACGCTGGTTGGTACAATAGTCATTCGTGAATTGAAGGTATGCGCCTTTTAATCCACCCGATTTGAAATGTTCATTTCCTTCTTTATCTAAACTTCAAGGTTGCTAATATTGCCAGACCTAGTTGTTGGGCTGTTGATCCAGAAGTTTTCATGCTGGTCAAAGTCACACACTTTGCACATCGCTTAGCCAGCCCACGCGCCGCCGCGCGCAAAGTAATACGTATGAATCACACATATCTACAATCCCGGCGGTCCAGCGTGATCCCGTAAAATTTTCGACCAACATTAGACCCGCAAAATGTATGCGAGGAGACCCCGTATAGCGGGATTGCATTCACTGTGTCTGTCTATTTTTAAGTGTGCTAATGATTCATGGTGATCAATCAAAAATTTATTACTAACCGCGGAAAAATTTAAACGAAAAATGTTAAAAGTTATTATTTAAAATATTATATTACTAGCTTGTACCCGCGGCTTTGCTCTTCTTGATGGCCTTAAACACATGTTAGAAACTGTTGTAAATACAACGTTTTTCTATCCCGCAGGTAAGGTTTTATTTCGGGATAATAATATATATAAATATATCAATTTCGTGATGATCGGTTGAATAGTTAAGGCGTGAAAACATGACAAAAAAAAATTACATTCGCATTTATAATGTTACATACATACAATCACGCCTTTTTCCCTGATTCTCCGACGGGAAATCGAACCCGGGTCTCCCGCGTGACAGAAGGGGTTACTGACCACTTTAACACCGAAAAATTAGGGTAGGCAGAGACTACTACTTTTCACTTGCCATGAGCAAAGTGGCGCGGGAAACGTGTTTAGTGGCGAACCACGACGTCGCCCTTTTTATAAGGTTCAAAGTATTAAAATTCCTCATTATGTTCTCATAAAAATCAAGGGTAAAACAAGTCCACCCAAACAGAGCCCCGCATGTTTGGGTTAGGCTAGCCATCATCTTGAGTCAGCCATGCAGCCATCGGCGCAAAAGCCTCTGGTTTAGTGGAGAGGAAAGGAAAGGGGTTCATCGATTCCAGAGGCATCAATAAAGTTCTATTAAAATGGCAAAAATGCATCGACGATAATGGCCAATATTTTGGTTAATAAATATAATCATTTCATTTAAAAAAATGTTTGATTTTTTTCTATTTAAAATAGCAATTTCATTGGTCATCATCATCATCCCCAGTTCATATTCGTTCCCACTACAGGGGCACGGACCTCCCCTGATCAGGAGGAGGATTAGGCCGTAATCTCCCGCGCTGGCCTAATGCGGGTTGGTAGACTTCACACACTCATGCGAGCATGTAGATTCCCTCACGAAGTTTTCCTTCTCCGTTAAGTACATTGGTGTTTACAATTTCATTGGTAAGAACCTAATATTATCCCGACTTAAGTCAGAGTCTGTTATTGGCTTGTGCCCATTATTGTGTGTTATTGCCTGGCGTCATCCGTGTAAACCCCTATAATCCTAATCACAGATAGCCGAGAAACTAGGCAAAGTAACCATAGCTAGGAAAAACCCAGATGAATTCACTGAAGCTAAAAAAAAATATAAAAAATGAAGAAGACTGTGGCAGCAGTAGCAGTACCATAAAAGAGAGATTTTCCCACTCGACTGGTATTTAGTCAAGCGGTGTTTGTCGCTGTCGTAAAGTTTTACTCTATTCATTACATACGATTATATTAAAAAAAACTCGGATGAATTCACTGAAGCTAAAAAAACAAAAAAAATGAAGATTGTGGCAGCAGTACTAAAAAAAAGAGATTTTCCGACCCGACTGGTATTGTCAGTCGAGCAGGGTTTGTCGCCGTCGTAAGTTGTGCTCTATTCATTAGGCAAAATACTCAACCTCGCATATTTCCACAGTTGTGTAAACATTGTAGTTATTAGGTATTATTACACACATAAGAACGCCTAATTAAAGAAATATGTATTCACAATCGACATTGGCAATTATGTTTGTTGGGAATTCTTTGAAATATACGATAAGTATAATAAATATAAATCAGATCGCGTATCTATACAGATAGTACGATTAATTTAATGTGATTTTGTTGTTTTAATAAACAATATATCAAAAGCATTAAGAGTCACGTCGTGAAATGAGCAGCAGAATGAAATATTTACCTGCATATTCCCTAATAACCTGCTAAGCATTGTTTCTGCAAGATTTTCCATTACAGCTGCATTAGACACATGTATTAGTAATTGTAAGATGTCTTCTACAAGGATGACGGCGCAGGTATGGTCAATGCTTCAGAAGTATGGAGGGAGCAAGCTTAGAGCGAGGTATTAAAGAGCATCGGTAGGACGTCCACAGTAGATTCTGAAGCCCTTCTAATCTATCAGTGAATGCGAATCTGGCACGTGATTAGCGATAGTGTCAGGATTTTTCTCTGAGTCTAAGAGAAGGAAGTCTCTTTGTATCAGTGACTGCTGTCAGCCATTAACCATACAACAGGAAGTATGTAAGTTAAAAAGAATTGTAGTAAAGTTGATTGTTTAATTTAAAGTCTTTTGGCCACTTTATGGGTTGACCGAGAGAGTACGTTAGTCTGAAAGAACTGTGGCGGCTCGTTCCTGGTCGCACACACTCTCCTTTGAATTTTGAGCGTCGTTGCTAGGTTACTAACAAAGGAAGAATCAGGTGGGCTACGGTGCGAAAATTCCACAAACATGTATACATTATAATATTTTATATTTGCAAATCAATATTTTATGTGGGGATAAACAGGAGTCATTCAAGTTTGTTTTTTATTTATATAACACGCGCATCCTTCCCCACAGACCAACACGAGTAGCGGTCGTAACTGTCATTACTCCGATAAGGTGACTATCGAGGGTATCTATCAAGGGTATCATGTTTTTGTTTCGTTATGTCTCACGACACCTCACGGAAGTGGTGGGGATTGTTCAGTTCTGACAGCTATTTTTTTATATAACCTACTAATTGTTGCCTGCGGCTTCACTCGCCTGATTAGTTTTTTTAATCTTTAGTTTTAATTACCTTAGTACCTATTTGTGATGTTCCGTTAAATTACTAAGCTAATTCACCCTCTTAGGGGTAAATTTTTGAAAAACGCCGTTATAAGTGTACATTTATTTCTCAGCAGAAGTAGATATATGAAATTTTTGTGCTTCTTACTTTGAAAATGACGAAGTTCCATACAACCGTTTATCACTTATTTTACCACTTTAGGGGAGCAATTTTCAAAAATCCTTTCTTAGTGATTGTTCACAGCATAAAAGGCAAAAGTAAAGCAAGTTTGTAGCCCTAGCAGGGAGTACTTACTCTTTTAGCTTGTTCGGCAAATAGACTTAGGTATACGGGTAAGCGACCCCGGCCCCCCGAGCTACTACTGTCTCTTCCTATTCCTTCCGAGATAGTAGTATCCTGTATCCTATAGTCCTTTTCCCAAATTCCATATTCCTTGCCCAATACAACGTTCCTATCTCATTCTCGATCCT
>WUAW01017066.1:45559-55786 GCA_017165845.1 Thaumetopoea pityocampa | reverse complement strand
CAAAAAGTGGTCTCTGCCTACCCCAATTCTTCGGTAGTATAGTGGTCAGTATCCCCGCCTGTCAGGCGGGAAACTGGGGTTCGATTCCCCGCCGGAGAGCCAGGGAAAAAGGCGTGAGTGTATATATGTATGTATCTAGCCCTAGTGATTTAGGCTTTGCGTTGATGAATCAGTCAGTCAGGACAAGTTATTATATAAGTATGGATAAATCACTGCTTGTATTCGCGCCGAGACTCGTCTCAGTTATGATACATATATGCATGCATACATGTATCGTCATAATCCGTGTCTTACAAATACCATATCGTATTTATTTCATAATATTTTAAAAAATCATGTCTAGTAACGTGAGAATAAAATCTTATTACACGCTTTATATTAGCTTGACTAGTATCTATCTATCTATACCAGAGGTTCCCAGACTTTTTTTCTCATAGACCACTTTCAAAATTTAGCTGGTTCCGGTGGACCCCCTGCAGCTACATTTCTACCATATTCCCAAAACTCGACTAAAAATGTGAAGATTATATCTAACTATGGAAATTTGCGTACGCCAATGTAGACCCCCGTCGAGTCTCCCGTGGACCCCTGGTGGTCCACCTGGACCACTTTGGGAACTAAGGATCTATACGTATCTATGTAACGGAATCTTTGGACACGATTTTCACCCATTTAAAACCATCGGATCGATTTGAATCATTGCATACTTCTAAAGGACTGATGACGGTACAATAATTTCATCATTTTTTCAAAGATCCTGGCCAGGATCATCGTTTAAAGAAACTAAAACAACACACTTTATAAGAAAAATGAACTAAAAAATAAAAAAAAAAATTTTACAATGAAAAGCGTGGGGTGCGCAATAACAATTAATTTATTTGATAATAAACAGATATTGCCAAAAGTAGTCTCCAAGAAGAAAACGTAAGTCATAAAAAGCACCGCACGCTGTTGATTGTAAAATTATTTTTTTTTATTTTTTAGTTAGGTTTTCTTATAAAATGTGCTGTTTTAGTTTTTTTTAAACTATTATTTTTTTAACTGTTAGAGCGAGAACATAGGCCTTCAACTGTGGCGGCTATGTTGCGCAAATTGGCGCATTTCGGTGCCTTGATGTCACATGATTTTATACCATCCTTGTTTATTTGACTAAACTCTGTGCAAGTAAGAGCAGGAAAGATACAGTTACACGGCTAAATTAAGCATCCCATTACGTCACGCTCCTAGAGCGGCGTCAACAACGGAGAGGATATTTACCTAACCAATATTTAGTAGCAATCTTTATGAGTGTGCTTACGTAAGAGACAACTGAAAAGCTTTTAATAAATTTATTCTCGTTCTTAGGTGGACGATTACTCCGACAAAGACAATTTGAAAACAAATTTAGACAGCTACATAAAACGATGGAACGGCAAAGTCCGTTTAATTAGGAACACGCAGCGCGAAGGGTTGATCCGCACACGGTCCAGAGGCGCCCAGGAAGCAACCGGAGAGGTTATAGTCTTCCTCGACGCCCATTGCGAGGTCAACGTAAACTGGTTACCTCCACTCCTCGCACCAATCTACAGGGACTATAGAACTATGACAGTTCCGGTTATAGATGGTATCGACCACAGAACATTCGAATATAGACCGGTGTACCAACATGGAACTAATTACAGGGGAATTTTCGAATGGGGGATGTTGTACAAAGAAAATGAGGTACCTGAAAGAGAGGCAAACTTACATAAGCACAAATCGGAACCCTACAAAAGTCCAACACACGCTGGAGGCCTATTCGCAATAAATAGGAGGTATTTCTTAGAAATTGGTGCATATGATCCGGGGCTACTCGTTTGGGGAGGAGAAAACTTCGAGTTAAGTTTCAAAATATGGCAATGCGGGGGCAGCATCGAATGGGTTCCGTGCTCTAGAGTGGGACACGTATATCGCGCCTTCATGCCGTACACGTTCGGTAATTTAGCAAAGAACAGAAAGGGATCCTTGATCACAATCAATTACAAGAGAGTTATTGAGACTTGGTTTGATGAGGAACATAAGGAATACTTCTATACTAGAGAGCCAATGGCGCGTTTCTTGGATATGGGCGATATCAGTGAACAAGTCGCTTTAAAAGAGAAACTGAAGTGTAAAAGCTTCAGCTGGTTTATGGATAACGTGGCTTACGATGTGTATGATAAGTTCCCGAAGTTGCCTAAGAATGTGCAGTGGGGTATGGTGAAGAATAAGGCGACTGGGGTGTGTTTAGATACCATGGGTAAAGCTGCTCCAGCCCACATAGGTATGATACTACATTTACAATATGATACTGGATTACTCTGTGACACCAGCGTAATAATGACGTCACTCTATCTCTTCCCCTGGACGTTGAGAGAACAAGCTAAGGGATGTACCAAGATAATGGGCAGCACTGTTATTAAATCAAAATTTATATTGCGATCTCTAAGATGCCAAGCATGGAGATTATCTCCGACCGCGTGAACGTCTGTTTTCAGCTACAGGGGAAATCCCGAAACAGTGATAGATTTATATAAAAAGCCTTAGAACCACTTGTGCTCGTACTTTAACGGTGGCTACTAATACAGGGATCAAATTGTATCTTCAATTTTACTGGACCGATTTTGATGAAACAAGCTGCGGTATTTAAGTTGGAATTTTACCTTTAAGACTGTAACACTGACCAAAGTTTACCCCGCTGATTTGTGCGTGAAGGTTTGTTTGTCGAACAAACAAACAAACATCGACGGATTTGGTTTCAAAAGGCCTTAATTAGTTGATCTGAGTAGTTTTTTAAATATCTTTGATTTTACAAAATTTGACATTTAACAATTTTAAAATAGTACAGATGACTAGTTCCTTCAACTGCACGAAACAAATCGATCTAAACATAATTCATTTTTAACAGGAACGTCAACATGCCACGGCTCTGGCAACAGCCAGCTCTTTAGACTTAACGAGGCCGGTCAACTGGGTGTCGGGGAGCGGTGCGTGGAGGCCGACCTCGACAACGTGAAGCAGGCCTTCTGCAGGCTCGGCACGGTCGATGGACCATGGAGGTGAGGACTGTGACACTAGACCGACCGCGTAAACCTACCTCCACTTTAGTATCCTCAGCCTCGTAAAAGCGGTGCTCTTGAATATGTCACTCAGGGTCTACTAACATCCATTGCTGTATACAGAAACTAGTCTGACGATACCCTCAGATAAGTCATACCTTCACAACTACCTACTACTCTCCCCTCATCCACAGCCATACATCTTTTCATACACTTTCGTCGATTAAAGGTACTATTAACTTGGCTTTTTTGTAACAAGTTGTTGATTTGATCAAAATAGCTTTTGAAGATATCATGCGATCATATAATACTCCAAAGACGTTGTGCTATTTTGCTCAAGCTATACCAATTCTGGCCCGGATGTCGTGTTTCACGTTTCCGGACGTGAACTATACAGATCCCAGATATTTAAATTTACCTCTTTTATTGTCTCGTCATACATCCGGTGACCCGCGTTGCCATATGAACGATCCCCGAGGAATACGGCGGCAGATATGGCGATCAAGCTTAAATCCCCCTAATCGAAAGAGCGAGACGCTGAAGACCTTCGGTAGGATATCAATAGCGTATTCTGGAACCCCTCTAACATGTTGTGAAGGCCGTCGTAGTTTGTGGTTAGTAGGAGTCTGATACTCCTCGCCTCAGCACCTGGCGGGGGGACTTCGGGATCGCGAACGTAAGCGTCCATGTACTCCTTGGCCCAGCGTGCAACTGTTGAGTACGAAGGAGCAGAGTCTCCTAATGTTTCCACCAAGTCACTGTGTATGTCTTTGGTAGACATGTTTTCAAACAAAGGTACTTGATGACAGCTCTTATTTCGTTTTTCTCCATTTTGACGTTTACTTTTCAACGGTTCGTATTCAAATGAATGTATCCCCCAGAAATCGTAACCTATTTATATGATTTTTTATGGTGAAGTAGCAAGTATATAAGCTAGCAAAAACACGTTTTTGGATTCTTACGAGGACTAGAGATAGTCAAATATCATTACTTTTGGATCACCCCTAGCATACTGTGGTATAAAATTCATCATTGTTTATTTCAGTTATGACGTGTCGCACAGTCACCTGATACATCGTCTCCACGGGTACTGTTTGACTCTCCAGCCGCACTCGAAGCAGCTGGGGCTCGCGCCTTGCGACCCCAACAACACCTACCAGCAGTGGACCATTCAACATAAGAATCCGAACTGGTGAGGACGGCGATTAACCTATGACAGTGTCTCATAGCATTAAGGGTGTGTTTTTGTTTATATAAGAAGTGATTCTTAATTAGATTGTACGATTGTGAGATACTATTACTGTAATGATTAAACTCGACTCTTCTTATAACTGTTATTATGCCGTGTTTAGAGGGAAAATGTCTTTGGGGTGAGTTCAAATGATTGATTGTTGTCTGATGTTACTGCTATTCTGTTGGCAGTGTTCCTTTGGATGTTAAACTATGTCCCTGGCAACTATGGGCACAGAAGGCATAATAACCCAGTCCACGGACTTTGTAAAAAAATCAACTCTCATTTCACTATTTTAGATGTAGATATTAGTGAAATCCTTTTTTAGTGAATGCCTATATTCTATAAGGAAACTACCCGCTAAATCCAGTTTGTGAGCCTTATAGTTCCTAAGATTTTATGATTAGTCAAATTTCTCTATAGAATTAATAGGCTATACCTTGTGTGTGCAAAATAACTTAATCTACAGGAGAGTGCGCGCACGGATAATAAATATTACTATTAAAATTATATTTCATACATAAATGGGAATATCTAATATCCAACATAAATAAAAAAATTGAAAAAATATCACTGCTGATTTTAAAAGTTTTACATACATACATACACACACTCACGCCTTTTTCCCTGGCTCTCCGGCGGGGAATCGAACCTATCGAACAGGTAAAAGTTTTACCTGTGCGTAAAATTATACAGCGCGCATTCGAATGCGGTTATTATAGTCCACTTAAACTCATTGGTCGCGCCTTAGGTATGTGAGTAGCGGGAAAGGGGAGCAAGGCAAGCAATGAGCTCTTTTTTATTTTATTCTACGTCTCTGGATACATGTCCTTTGGAGACTTTCGCTCAATCTGTTGTATAAACAGAAGTTTAGGAATAAACTATTTAAATAAAATACTGTTAAATCAGATAAAATTCAGAATATATTAAAATTATCAAATATTTAAGTTCTCGTGTATAGATATATACTGGTTCGTATTATTTTCCCCCTTGAGAAAGTGGCAAAAAACTCGAAATATATATTAGCGTTACTTTATTACAATTATATTTAACATTAAATTACTACACTTCGTGAACTTGTAACGACAACATCAAGTGGCGGTCAAACAATAAAATGAGAGCGGTCACAACTTATTATTGAAAATATGTTTATTTAGAAGAAACCAGTCAACGAAATAATTGTAAATTATGGATTAAATAATAAATATTAAAATAACAATGTATGCTATGTGTACATATAAATGGAATTATAACGGCTTTATCGATAGTAGCAAACAGAACTTGTAACAGGTTGCGTCTTGTTGACCGCTCGCTCTCCTTTCCCGCCACTCGCTTACGTAAGTAAGCGTCAAAATAAATACGCGCAGACTATATAACGAATTTCAACAGACATACCGTTGTGTTCATAGTGAGTAATTAACAAAGTGTAACTAAAAAATCTAGTATAGTTAAAATCTTTGCGACGATTCGCGAGTCCATTACAATAAATTAAAAAAAAAGTTCATTAATTTTAATCTACAATATACTCCTTTAGACCAATCCAAGGAGTAGAAAAATTTAAATATTTTGTCACCGCTGTTTAGACTTTGGATTACATCGCAAATACAATAACAGATGGCGCTAATGTAAACACATTTTCGAGTCATACTATTTTTAAAAAAATGTTGAATTCACATCTGTGTGTATATAGTTTCAAGTTCATACGTTGCGTCGATTTCATAGATATGATCTTTAAATTACACCACAATGTTTAACGTATAAACGGCTATTAGTTTGCATTAGGGCTTGCGTCGCACTGCGTTTGCGAGTGTGTATTACTGAACTATTTTTATCTATCGACCCTATCTTACAATCGTACATAATTATTTTGCCATTAAACACTTAGTTAATTAGTCCTATCAGATTTTTATATTTATTAGTAAAGCTAGATACTATTTTACGACGGAATATTGAACACTACTCAAATCAGATAGTTGTTCTAATCTGATTGAGTTATCGATAACTTTTTGTAAATTCATATATTCAATTTACAAATTCAAATTTTAAGTAAGATGCTTCCAATTGATAAATAATGAAAAATTGTATTAACAGTGGTCAATCTGATTTTAAGTAGCGTTTAAATAATCCCATCTTAATATATTTTGTGAAGTTTATTTTCAAAATGGGGAATATTTATAAGGGAACTAACTACCTTTGTCTATTATTATTTGTCTTTCATGTCTTGATTAAAGACGTCATACGTTCTAAACTTGCTCTCTTGAGCGTACCATCAGCTAAACAGGGACCAAAATATTCAATCAATACTATGGTTTTTAACACGTTGAGCCCGGCGTCAACGACAGTTAACTTTCTGTTTGGCCGGCGTCGGTCCCTGGGACCGACAGTATCAAAATTAAAATTTTTAAACAGAACCAAAATCTTAGTCTCACGACCGTCTCTACACTTCCGTGGCTTCATTCTAACTGATCGTCTTTTTGCCGATTATATATTTAAGTGTTCGCCCGCTGCCGACTGAACTAAAAGGACACAGAATTAACGGCGCCGGGTTCAACGTGTTGAATTCAGAGTAGTGCATATGTTCATTCATATACCTATTTATAAATTACCCTGAGATATATAGGGGACGCACGACTCACTGGTACAGTGGCTTACTATCCTGCTTTCTGTGCTACTAAGTCCCGGGTTCAAATCCAGGTAGGGACAAATTTTGTGTGATGAGCACAAATGTTTGTGTCCAAGTCACTCATCACCAAGTATTTATTTATTGTATTTATTACCCGACTGCGCCAGAAGGAGGGTTATAATTTTCAAGTGTATGTATGTACATTTCTTTGGCACGCTCCGCAGCCTAAACGACTTGATAGATTTTAGCTTGAGAGGTGTCGTTAGATTCGTCTACACTGTAAAAGTGACACTGGGTACATCAAAATTATAAAAAAAAACTTTTTTCACGCTGTCGGGTTTTTGTTTTTTTTTTAATATTTGATTTTATCTATATAAATGTTTATATCACTTTCTAGTACACAAGATACGGGGAATCCCAGTTAGGGACTGGATCAACGTGTGAGAGTGTCCAGAATATTATTATTTAGTCATGATACCGAGTGTGGACATTCGCAATTAAAAATTATGGTCATCTATTAATAATTATGATCATGGTATCATTATTACCTTCACCACCACAATATTCTTGAGAGCAAGCTGTAGGTTTTACCTATCGTTAATATTAAATACAGAACTTATACTTGATTATGCAAAATAAGCATGAAATTCATGAGATTGATTTTGGGCGGATTTATTTTTTGCCCCTGATATTTTTATACTATCTGCTCTGTGGTGCAAACGTAATAATAGCGTCACTCCATTTTACAACATTCACGGGGAGAACCCCGTGAATGTTGTAAAAACTTGTTAACCTTTTCGCGACGTGCTATTTTCCTATTCCGTTCGTGAACCCACTATGAAATAAGAACTACTACTGGCAGATTCATACATGATAAATAAAATAATAGACAAGGTTAAACTTGCCTATAAACACAAATAAACATATCTAACACATAAAACGGAAGCGTCCGGCATTCGTCGCGTAAATATAATGACATCGGATAAGTACGGTCTTCGGAGCGAAAAGGTTAAGCGATGCACCAGGATAATGGGCAGCAGCTTTCTCCTAATATTCAACTATCAGCAGTTACTGAGATCTCCCATAAGCCTGCACAGCGTGGAGATTATAGCAAATCTTTCCTTTTTGAGAAGGTGACTCTTGCCCAACAGTGGACTTCCACGATTTTATGATCATGACTTATCCGCGTCTCCCTTGTGGTACTTTCATACGTAGTTCTATCGAAATCGGTTTAAACGTGATCGTATCGTGATATTTTGAAAATAACTTGTTTTTCAAAATAACTTTTAACATTGAAGTTTTTTTTAGTAGCCATATTCCCATTCTTATTTATAGTACTATTTTGACTATGATTTTTTTTTATGATGGAAATGTACTTAATTATGTATATTAAGTATAACATTACAAATACATTAAACTTTCAAGTGTCTTATGCTCACTTCTTTCTAAGTGTTCTTTTGACAAGTATACTCTGTTCAGAATATCAAAATAATATAATCGAAACTACCCTCATTCCTGATAATTGAGATTAAAAATAATAATTTTAGTGATGGATTGTTGTTGACTTTTTTATGTTATTCTGAATAGAATATATTAATTAGATTTATAATTTAAAACGTAGGGGATATATGTTTCGGTTTGTAGTTTTAAGATCTGGTGCAGTGGTAAAGAGTGAGCACTGCATTTAACTACTATTGAAAATATTGAAAAAATAAATAATATAGTTTGTAACAATAAATTATAACCATAGTTTGACTATTACTGTACTTTGCAACAACTAAAGCAATATTTTTTGCTCTTCTATCATAATGCAGCTTTTAATGAAATAATTTAAGCCAACTGCAAATTCCATACGATCTAAATTTTATTATACTATTATAATTTAGAATCTCTTGTAATTAATGACAATTATATTTAAAAATAACAATTATTAAATGAAATAATATAATAATTGCTTATACTAAAAAAGATAATTATGTAATAAATATGTATTGTAAAAGATGAATATATATTGTCTTAAAAAAGATAATTTATGTAATTCAACAGCAATTGATTGATTTTTTAGTTAGGTTTGTTCGAAACTACAAATTGTTATGAAAAAAGTCGAAACTATTATAGTTTCGACTTTTATTTTCGAAATTCAAAAAATTATTCTATTTGAATTTCGTTTTTGAATAAAAGTTGTGTTCAAAAAGGAAATACAAGTAGAACCAATTGTTATTGTAGATCATTGAATTAGCATTTAGTTATATCTAAATTATATTCTGGTTTTTTTTTATTAATATCGCAATTTGTATACACAGATACTAATATTTAAATTGTTTCATGCCCTTACGTTTATTTTAATCAAATTTTTAGTTGCATTTATGTCTATAAGACAAAACTATGGAGAAATTTCTATACACGCGGGCCGTGGTAGCGGATTTAATCTTTTTTTTTTCGTTTTTTTATTGATGAGAACGGCAATTTTGTTTTAATACGTAGCGTTTGTTTGCAAAAATTGCATCATATTATAATAAACATCATAAACCGAGTCGTGGGCCAAGTCCAACTACCGCAGAGTGCGCGGGTGACCGCTGACAAACGCAGTTATACTAGTTACTTGCGCTCATACATTGTGACATAAAACTTAATATATTTTACATACATTTTTTACCATATTTAAGCTAGTACTTGACTACAATCCCACTTGAGGGTAAGTGGCGATGTAACCTAGGATGGTTTCCCATTATTCTTGTCGTGTCTGGGGTTCCGATAACGCGGCGTTTAATATCGCCCGTCAATTCCTGCCTGAAGCTGCGTTCTCTTAAATCATTGCTGTAGTGGGAGCCACTGTTAGTGTGTGCCTAGCATAATTAATTCGGAATTTCATGAAATTCGTACTAAAACAACGTACATAATAATATACTATAACGGGAATAGCAAATGAATAGTATTTTATGGTCAAACTTGCAACTTATGAATCACAGTTTTCTAAAATGTATGTACTTAAAAATCGTTTTAATATATTAGTATGATTTTCGTTCGCTCACAAACTTATCTATCCTGCGTAACATGTATTAAAATTAAAAATGCACATTTATATTAAAAAAAAAGTATTAGGCGATTTTAATTTATACAATAAATATAAGAAATTTAATTTATATATTTTAAATTTGTATATAGATTTATGATAAAAGCTGGAATGAATATGCGAGATTAATGTTTTAAATTGTATTGAGATTATTCCTATAACTCGTATAGAATTTGCAACGGTTTGTAAAATTACTGTGATTTTATCAACTTGATAATTTTTTTCCGATTTAGTTATTAAATTA
>WUAW01017063.1:493-10636 GCA_017165845.1 Thaumetopoea pityocampa | reverse complement strand
CCAAGACACAGGGAATCCTAATTTGGGACTAGATCAATGTGTGTGAAAAAGTGTCCACAATATCATTCATTGCCAAATGGGCTGGCTGCTTTTTTACTGTTTTATCTTGTAAAAAGGTAATGTAAAATCTGCTCAAAAACTTAAAATATTCATTATGTGTACTTACTTCTTGTCTATGAGCACCATCCTGCTAGAGGAGGTATGCGCCTTCTCATTGAAAGTGGCTGCACTGCAGAACGCTTGCCGCCGCCGCGCCAGATGCGACAGCCTGCGCCCGGGGGACTTCGCCTGATTCATCCTGTTCAATTTAAAACATTCAAATTCACAAGTGCTAGCTACGTCGCGAATAATAGATTGTTTGTAAATATACAAATAACTTAATTATTAGAATATAGAAGTGAGTCAATTGGAATAATAAAGATATGAGACGTTCAGTGCACAAATCGATTTTAACTCCATAAAACAAAAACTTGAGAAATGCAATGAAATAATGTAATTTTTTTAATTCCATTTATAATATAATATAAATTTAAATATACATGGTAAATAAATATTTTGCTGGTAAACTGTACAGCATGTTTCAAAACCAGCTCAGCCAGCGAATATTAGAAGATAAAAAATAGAAGAAGAGTCCTTGAAAAATAAATATCAAGACTTTGAAGTTGTTTTTTTTTCAAGCGGGCATACTTCAGACGGCAACGCATCCCGACTTCCCCCCATCTTCGTCCCTTTTAATCAGAGGATCCCTATAAATGCAAAAATATGTTTTTTTTTTCAAGCATCCACTAGTATCGAATCCATGTCTTTTTTATATTTAAAGTAAAACATTAATTTCTTTTTCTCTGTTTGTAACTGAACTTGGGCCTCAGTAAATTTGCACCTTTATTTTCTGCCTCAGGATTCCTCGTCTAGCCATCATCAACCATCTTGTGTAGATCATAAGTCTACTCGGTTGAAGAGTGTCCTACAGTTCTTTTGCCATAAATGCATGTAATTCAGAACATTTCACAAAACACATGTAAAGCCGTCATTGAAAATTTTCGCTCCAGGTTACAGCAGTGTCAAAATTATAGACACATATGAATATGAATGGGCACATATGAATCATGTAATTTAAAAAAAATAAAATCCCTATTTATGTATTTTACATTTTATTGTACATTTTTTATCTTATTTATCTAGTTCTTTTTTAAATCAATGTTTAAAGTAAAAAGACTTTTGACTCACCCTGTATAATAAATAAATAATTAAACGCAACTCACTTGAGACGTAAAGCTTTCCGCTTGCTAGCACTACTGGGGGACTGCAACCCTCCAGAGTGGATATTTACACTAGTGTCAGTCTCGGCGCCAACGTATCTCTCGCCATATCTCAGAGCAAGGAGTTCGACCTTCTCAGAGTATTTCGTCACGTTATAGCTGGAAAATAGAAATGGCAACATAATAAGAAAACTAGTTAATAATAATATTGCATATTTCTAACAACACCGCTGACAGTATAGATATTGAAAAAAAGAAAAACATATTTAAAGAGTTGACTGATAGAATCGGTTGGGCCAAAAAAAAATTCTGTCAGACTCCAGAACAGAGGAAATCGACTCTTCAGCATTGGGCTATATACTGCTCTACAGTATATAACCCAATGCTGGCAGTACTTAAATAACTAGTGGGAGAGGACTAAGGCCAAGCACCACTGGGGTAGCACAGAAGATCCCATTGGGTCGAAGTGCGTCGAGGCCTTCGCCTCGCCCAGTTGGGGGCATTAAGATAACAGACTAGTGGCAAATAGCAGTTTAGAAATAAGTGATTTTTAGGTTGTAAATTGTTTAGCCATTCACATAAAAAGCCTCTAGTGTCAATAAATACATTATCGACACTAGAGACACAACAAAACTCAATAATCAGAAGCAAAAAGATTTTATTTTCTTTAAGCTTTCATAATGTAAACAAATATGTCGTAATTATAACCACAGACAATAGAAGGTATAGAGTTATAAAAATGAATAACAGATAACGGTATCATTAGATCTAAGTAATGAGAGTAGTTAGATGGAACTCTCATTACTAATTTACAAAAATCATATATTAATTATCAAACTTTGTTGTCATATTGATAACTATTAATTTTATGTCCGTATATTATTTATTAAACGCGGCAATAGCAGAACAGCACACTCTTGAGCTTCCATTCTCTCGACAGCATTACATTAAAGAAATTTCAATGATATACCAGCTAATAACGGTTAATGAATGGTAACCTTAGAGACTTATTTGCAGAACTAGCTTTCGCCCGCGACTCCGATCGCGTGAATATTGGTTTTCCGATACATGAGAAATCCTGACACAATCATAGATTTATGTAAAAAATCACAAAACCACTTTTACATGAGCTCTCGCACCTTAACAGCGGCTACTAGAACAGGAATCAAGCTGTATCTTCAATTCTACTGAACCGATTTTAATGAAACATGCTGCAGTATTTAAGTCGGAATAGTACCTTTAAGTCTATAATAGTTTAATCAAAATCTACCCGCTGGTTTTTGTGTGAAGCCCGAATAAACAAACAAACATCGACGAATTTGGTTTCAGAAGCCCTTAATTAGTCGATCTGTGCAGTTGGTTTCGACATATTTTTGATATTTGAAAATTTTACATTTATCAATTTTATAATATAACGTTTAATATACCGGTTTAAAGGAACCAAACCGAAATGATTATGTTATAGCCAAACCGGTTTGAAAATTTAACCGGTTTTCGAACCCTGTATAGATATCTACAATCAGCAAATACTTTCATCATATGGTTTGAGTGCTATGTTAAATGGAGTGTGCCCGATGGCAACTATTTATTATTCTAGTATTAAAATATACTTTGTCTTATAGTAGCTATGGCTAAATAGGTTTGTTGCCAAATATCTCTCTAACCTTTGTCAGAAATAACACAATTTCTGAGACACATCGAGGAAGGTTGATTAATTATGGATAAAAGTAGTAAAAAAATATTCAATACTTACTATACATCATAGTGCCTACATTTTAGAACATCAGGCCATAATGTTGCCCCAGCCTCAACTTCTGTACACATTTTTAAATTTTTACTCTTTTCATTTACAGTCACACTTAATTCAGAACTAGTGTTGGCAGTTGGTGTGGATAGTTTAGATTTTATATTTGAACTTTTAGTAATATTTTCCAATTTTTTAGAACATTCTGGAAGTCCGGCCTGTTCAGGTATCTCAACAAATGATACCCGTTTTGTGGGTGTCATCGAGTTTACTTCAGAGACATTTAATTTGGTTTCTTCTTGGAAAAGTGGTAGAAAACCATAATATTTTTTCAGCATTTCAGTGACATCTATCTTTAATATGGTTATTGAGGGTGGTGGTGGTACTCCAAGCATCGCTTCCTGTAGAAAAAAAATCGAAATTTGTGTCAAGAATAGCCCTCAGTTTGATGTTTAGAAAAGTGTCTAAGAATTATGCTCTATTATGATTTCTATAATCTGCCCCCATAATCCTACTGAGATCAGTCATTAACATGTTGAGCACCACACGAATTCTAATACCCTTTAGGCTACACGCGCCGCTTTGAAGCACTGATATTGCGGTACAGCAATGCAAAATCCACTACTAACAAATTGAAATTTAGTTGAACAACTATGTAAATGCGACACAATACGGTTGATATAAGAAGGTCAAAAAAAATGACTGAAGGAGTTATCACTTTTTTATATTTATTGATACCTGCGAGCAACAACTCTTTTTATGTTTACCGCGTTTCAATAAAATCCATTAAAATGCCTTAAATGATATAATCTATGTAAATTAATAACAATTAAATAAATTTTAAATAAATGTCCAGTATTACTTGAAAGAATGTATTTTTTATTTAGTTTATCATATTTTACACTGTCAGCCTAAACGAAAAGTTCAGTATCAGGCACTGATAGCTGATGTGGTGCATAACATGTTAAGACACCATTTTAGGTGCCTGTGAAACAGCCAAGGAAATGCTAGCATGTTCAGATGGGATCTAGCCCCAGACCTTCGAATTCCAATACTGAGACGATATTCACTACTTTAGTTTAACCCTTTGCACTCTAAGCTTTTTATGCATGGGGGGATCAGCAACTCTGCGTCATTTTTAAGGAAAAATCACAATCATGCATGTCTTTCACAACATATATCAAGCTTGTCATGAAGTAAGCTAAGGTAATTATGAGTTATAAGGGCTATTTTGTTTTTAGACCTGAAATAATTTTTAATCGATAGAGGACCCCTAGCTATAGTATATTTTAAAAGTCAGATTTGGGGATATTCAACCACTTTCGAGAAAAAAATGTCAAAAATTCTCAATATTACACATCACATATCCACCATTACACGAAATGTCAGTTAACTTTAATAAATCGTAATTTATTTGGTGGGACTCGCCGGCCGCTGCCGTGCCACGCTCGCTTCGCTTGCTTGGCTCGTACATTTTCTACAATAACCTAACGCTCCTCCTCGCTTTGCTCGTCGTCGCACCTATTGTTTATTTATTTTATATATCTTATAATAGAAATACTTTTACAATTTTATTATAATGGTGAGTGTAAAAACCTTTGTTAAGTTTATTAACACAGTAAATAGGCAAAAAAAATTGTAATAAATTAGTACTTAAGTCTTAAATACTAATGAAAGATGACTTTCTTAATAAACTATCATATAACATATATTTAAGATCAATAAAATTGAGAGAAAGTCCTGCTCAAACATTGGGGACCAATTTTTTTTATAACTATAAGGATGATAAAATCATACCTCAATTTTCTTTACTTTTCTCTTTTCATGGGGCTCGCAATCTTTAAGAAAATTCCAAAGTGGCTCTGGTTGAACTGCATCATCTTCATCGGAGAACATATCAGGTGATCTGACTCCACTGTCAAACGATGCTTCAAAAGATGAATAGCTCTGATCCAAATTCCACTTTGATATGCTGCCATCTACATTACGCACCAAGCCATCTTTCTTAATCTTATTTTCCTCATACTGAGAATCTCCAGTACTCTCCAGGGCTTTGTCAACTCTGTCACTAACATTATCAAACATATCACTCACAGGCTCATTAGAATTCTTCTCAGACACGGATTCAACATTTTCACTGCTACTTGACAATTCTGGACACTCTTCACTAATTTTCTCCTCCAACTTCAATCTATTACTTGAACTTAATGCAGTGATAGGATCTACGATTGGTTTTAATTTTTGTACATGTTTTATTGTTCCATTGAAGGATAATTCACTTATGGGTAACTTAAATACGTTCCCCATAGGCCTTATATTACGAAACATAGGCACACTGTCGACGGCGTTACTGCTATTTTCCATCGTGGGGGTTATAAAGACCGGGTGCTTACTTTCACTATTAAACTCCTCAGATGAGACAAGTACGTCAGTGGGATTAGATTTTTCGTTAATACTACGATCGGTCGCTGATGAATTTTCAAGCAACGACACCGCAATTGACGTATTTGGAAAGTCAATTTTACCACACAAATCTACATCTAAACTAGATCCTTTATCGACAATATCACACACAGTGTTCAATAAGCTACTCTCAGTGTCAGCTGTTTCGCAATGTTTATTTACAACATTGATCGATGGTAGAATAGATAACTCAATATTACCTCCGCTGTGTGAGCTCTCAGAACCGCAATGAGTCAAAGTAGGATCGCATGGCTGACGGTTCAAGCTTTCCTCGACCAGTGTGTCCACGACATTAAAACTTCTCATATACCGTGCATACAAAGACAAACTATCGCTCATAGAGTTACAATTTGAATCTTCAAGGGATTCCATCACCACTTCATTTTTGTTAGTATAAAATAGTTTCCGATTTATTTCATTTTAACTAAATTTTTCCATGAAATTTTAATTATAACCAGAACTAAATACCCAACTTCCCTGATCGATAGACTGCTAACCTATCATTACACTACATTATAAGGTAACTATTTAGTGCTAAGGTGCTAACGGAACGCCCGCTGGAGTTGTTTGACGCCATATTGAATAATTGAATACAAACTATAGCTTTTTTTTTCTTATATTTTGCCTGTTGTGAGCAGACTAAAGTCATTAAATTGAATAAGCCCATAGAATTATAAATACTGGGAAGTGCCAAGTACGCGTCACATAAGTATGCATAATGGTACTTAATTTTCGTCAACCTTGATCCCAGTCATGGTACGACATCGGATCGAGTCGTCGGTTTTACAATATTCATTATTTTCTTAGCTAAGTATGGCGTATTTTTCTATTTTGGAGTGGAAAAATTAAGGTAGCAAAAAAAATCAATAATGGAAATATATTTTTTTTAATTATCTTTTCAATTGAATAAAAATTTTATAATAATAAAAAGAAGGGTTAAAAACATCCTTAATAAGGAAGAATAAAGTTTACTTTGGATTGAGTGAACCATTCAGGATTTCTTCGCTATTCAATTGTGACATAGCCAAGTCGCGCACTGGTTTTATCGATATGAATTACTATAACAATATACTTAAGCACAAAATATGTATAAAATTTATGGCTTTAAATATGTTTGTGTACTATACCAACGTGACGTTAATAATATCTAATAATAAAAAATAGTCAACTTTTGATTTACATTAAATCGTGTATGTCGGGTTTTCGCTATATGGAAAATCCCGAAATAATCATAGATTCACACAAAAATTCTAAGAACCATTTTTACTTAAGCACTCGTACCTTTAAAGCTGTTAATAAAACAGATATCAGGTTGTAACCTCATTTCTACTTGACCAATTTTGATGAAACATGCCGCAGTATTTAAACTGAAATAGTATTTTCAAGTGGGTAGATTTTGGTCAAGCTACTGCTTGACCAAAATCTACCCACTGATTTTTACGAAAAGCTCGAACAAGCAAAAATGGATGGATTTGGTTTCGGAAGTCGTTATTTTAATCGATCTTCGATTTACAAAAATGAAATTTAATTATTTTATAATAAAATGGAAATTTAAATATTTTATAATAAAATGATGAAACGCATCTTCACATAGCCCATTCCACAATACATAATCGAATGCGGTTGAGTGTAGACGTTCGCGCTTTATTTTTTACGTTTGCGAATATTCTTAAAAATGTCGAATACATAGCCGCATAATGAAGTATTAATAATGAAGTATTAACATTTTTAAGCTACCAAATCGACTCACCCCTTTACAGCGCACACCTACGCCAATATTACTTCAAATACATTTTGGACAATTGGCGTGGACCCCTAGCACGTCATCGTCAACCTCTGGGGGTTGATCATTTATACCACTTTTGGTATAAATGATCTAAAGCTTCCACACATCTCTTGAAAAACGACGAGTTCACAACTGAACGTCGCCATCATGTAATTATTTACTTTTTAACCATCGGATAGCCATCTTGCTGGGCCAGCGCTGGACCATTGTACTGTGGTGCTATTATATTATTAATTGGGATGTTTGGTATTGAAACATTGTAATGAAAACATACTAACATGTGTGTGTGTGTGTGAGACCATAACTTTTGTTCGCCTAATCTACATATCGTCGCCTTACTTTCTCAAACTCGTATCTCTAAAAAATGAGTTTTTTATTTTTTTACACCAAGTAAAAGTCCACATTTTTATTCATAACTGCAACAGACTCATATATCTGTACGGTGTAAAGTTATCTGAATATAGAAGAAAACATACTCATTGTATCTCTGTCGTTTAGTTATCATAACTACTGCAAACTCGTAAATTAAGATACTTGGTTTTGAATCTTATTTCTGTGGCAATTAAACTACTTTTCTTTTACCTTTACTATAAGATGTGAGGTTGGAAAAACTGGAAAATAAATCAAAACCCATTATAATTTATAGTGACGGATGTAGTGCTCAAAACTGAAACATTACGCTAGCTAATGCTCTGCAACATTATGCTATTTCATATAATACAGAAATTTATCAAAAGTATTTGGTGGTTGGACACACGCAAACGGAATGTGATTCAGTTCATGCTCCTATTGAACGAAAAAGAAAGGTAGAGATCTCTACATACCAGCTGATTTTATCACAGTTATTAAGCAAGCTAGATCGTCACAACCATACCAAGTTTGTTACTTGGAACACACATTTTTCCGTGACTTTATCTCGTTAGTTTATTTGAAATCTATAAGACCGGGCATAAGGAAAGGTGACCCATGTGTCATCAATTTAAGAGCCCTTAAATACACACCTGATAATGGCGTTCAATATAAACTTAGTTTTGATGATCCATGGAACGATCTGCCTCAACGTATGACGCGTCAATGTCGGCTATACTCTGATCAAAATACAACTTTCGGATTGTATGATCAACGTCTAGCTATCACCAAGCGCAAATAAGATGATTTACAAGATTTGAAACGTTTGATTCCCGGTGATTATTATAGTTTTTATGATAACTTGCCCTATGATTCATGAAAACTTAATCATAATTTCTATTATTATTTGACTTTTCATTATTTTTTTTATTACAACTTTTTATATTAACATATATACATACATATACTCACGCCGGCATCCCATAAGGGTAGGCAAAGATCACAGTTTGCCACATACTACGATCTTGATACACCTCTCTCGCCTCATCCACATCCATACATCTTCTCATACACTTTCGTCGATTAAGGGTGCTACGAACTTAGCCTTTTTGGAACAAGTAGTTGATATGGTTCACTAGGTTTTTACTGAGCGCCCTCTTCCGACACTTCTACTCACATTTGCCCGGTATATTCGTTTCGTCAATTGATTCTCACTCATTCTTTCTAAATGACTAAACCATTGGAGCATTCCTTTCTCGATCCTTGTCACCACATCATACTTCAACTTACATCGATCCCTTATCACGCTATTCCTCAATCGATCACTCAGGGTAACTCCACAGATACTCCGCAGGGAACGCATTTCCACCGCATTCACGCGACTTTCATTCATCTTTTGCCATACCCACTATTCACTGCCGTACATAAGTGTAGGCACCAATACACCATTTTGAATAGCAAGACGAGCCTTTTGTGAGACTGACTGGCTACTCATCACAGAGTGTAGGGCACCATTCACTTTATTACCCGCAGTCACCCTCCTTTCAATATCACTATCACACCTTCCATTTCTTGAGATCATAGTTTTTTATATTAATTTCCTAATTTATATAATTAAATATTATGTGGTTTAATTTATTCATCAAATCATAATTTTGAAGTAGGTTAACAATTCAGCAAACACGTAACTTCAGCATAAAGTAAGGAGATAAAACAGATCATTTACTTCAGATAACTCGTATCTCGAAAATTACGTTTTACATATAAATGAAACACTATTTTGATACAAAACATACCTAAAGTTACACATCTAATCCTTTTTTACATTCCTACATAAAAATGTATAGCTTTAATATAAAACCGATAAAAATAGAACGTTTTTTTCGTCTCCTGAATAATGACCCATATTAAGATACGAGTTCATGAAAGTAAGACAACGATATGTAGTTATTGGACTGACGTCCATTTTGACGTGAGCACGAAGCAAAAAAATATGATATAAATGGAATTTTACACCGGCATAATATTAATAAATTGACGATATAACATCTATGCAAAGAGTATAGTAATATATAGGGAACATCTAAGTATTGTAAAGACGTCTTGACCTTTAAGGTTTACTTACAAAACCATAAAACGAAAAAAAATCAATTATGATCCTGATCTGTCAGACCGGTTTGACAAAGAATTAAGTTTTATGAATGTCAAAAACTTTATTTTTTGCAAACTTAGCGGCTTCTTGCGTTTACAGCGTAATTTTTATATATTAAAAGCCTTTATTAATTAATTGGAACTGTTGCTGAGTAAAAAGCAATAAAATATCAGTACCAGCACACTTTGGATATAAATAGGTAAGTCGTTTAATTAGAATGATGGTGTCAACAGATTTTATGTACACATAGATCAAACGCCTACCTAGTCCTCACTCTAATAAAATTAATTATTTCGAAATATTGGCATCATAACAATAATCTTCTTCACTTCACTTCTTGGTTTATGGCGTTTGACCAATTTGGTACAATTCTGCCAGTATCCAGTTTTAT
>WUAW01017062.1:191-11379 GCA_017165845.1 Thaumetopoea pityocampa | reverse complement strand
GAGAGGTCAAGTAAATATGGTTCTATGGCTTTTTATGACCTATATATACCTATGATTGTGTCAGGATTTCCCATGTAGCGTAAAACTGAATTCACGCGGGCAGAGCCGCAGGTACAGTAAAACTAGTACTATTATAAAATTGTTAAATGTTAAATTTTCAAAAATTAAATATATTTAAAAACAAACTACTCGGATCGACTAATTAAAGGCTTCTGAAACCAAATCCGTCGATGATTATTTGTTCAAGCTTTACGTAAAAACCAGCTGGTAGATTTTATTTAAACAGTTACAGACTTAAATATAGTATTCCGACTTAAATATTGCGGCATGTTTCATCAAAATCGATTCAGTAGAATTGAAGATAAAGCTTGACCCCTATTTTTGTAGCCGCCGTTAAGATATGAGAGGTCAAGTAAAAATGGTTTTAGGATTTTTATATAAATCTATGATTGTGTTGGGATTTCCCCTCTAGCGGAAAATCGACATACAAGCGGACGGAGCCGCGAGCAAAAGCTAGTTTATAAATAAATGTGAATATGCAGCGGCAAATTATCGTCGTTAAGTGTGATGTCTATAAGCGATATATTTTGGTTGAATAATAAATAAATAAAAAGAATCTACGCTGCCGACCGTTATAGACCGTACGACGGGTATCGTATAAAGTGAGTTGTGATGATAGATATTCAGGTAGGTAATGTACGCATGCGATATGGTATCAGTCTATTCTTGTTTTACGAGTAATAATAATAATAATCCTTAGTGTTGCCGAAAACACGGACTTGCACGCAAGACTGGCAGATATAGGATACTACATTGAGAATGGAGATAGGTTTTGAACCATTATAATCACCACATACCACATAACGAAGCCTCAGATTTTAGCTAGTTTCATACAATAAACACTGTCCTACTTTGTCACTTGATAAGAACAAAACCTACTTCAATAAATATTGCGTAAGTCACGCAAGGTTTCATCAGTGATTTACTGGCGCGAGACCAGGACTGGGTGGGTCTCGTCTCGCTATTGCATAGGCAACACTATTAAGACCCAATTTATTGGTACTAGACCAAGACGTTTTTTTTTCTTTTTTTTTAACACAACTCCCGCATTAGGATTAATTCCTGTGTCGCGGGGACTTTACAAACATTCAAATAACGGGAACAATAAATTCAAATAAGACTTCTGAGTCTTATTTGAATTTATTGTTCCCGTTCCACAAAGATTTGTGGATTACTCAATGTGTGTGTTGTTGTTGGGATCGAACCCACAACACTCGACAGCGCAGTGGAAGCTTAAACCACTGCGCCATCCGTGCAATCTCGCGTCGTTCTTACATAGGCAACTCTAGTTACGGCTGCGGCAGCAACTAGACTACATCGGCACCGTTCCGAAATCACTTTTCAAGAATACCGTTTAAAAAGACATTTATAAAAATTATCGCCTTAAAACTAAAGTTTTCAAATGAATAGATTACCTGACAATCGAGTCGATCGGCGGCAAGAGGTTCAACTTAATTAGAATTACTAACAGCGAACGGCACGGCGAGTAATGACGAACGTGTAATGATCGTAGAGCGTAATGACATTATTCACGAGGTGTTTCCATGCGCAGAACAAAATTATAGGTGGGAATGTGTAATTGTTCCATTTATCTTTGATGTATTTGGGAACAGTTAACTGAAATTATACTTCTTTTTTGGAGGCGTTATGATTTTTTTTTATCATGGCTGTAACGAACATCCGGCCTACTTGATGGTTAGTAGCTACAGATAAATCAGCTTGGAGATGTTTTTGCGTTTGTAGTGGTGTTTGTACACACAGTGACTAAAACCGGAATGAACCAGTTTGTGCTAGCTAGCGTGACTCGGACACTCATATCAATCGCTTATAAGTAACGTTAGAAGTAAGTTACACATATAAAATTACGTTTAATATGTATAACATTGATGCCAAGTCTGTAGTGACAGAACGTAACCAAATTTAGTGCCTCCCTATCTTTTTCTAATGTCAAACGCCAAAACGAGATAGCTACAATTTTGGTGCTGTCAGTTCCGTTAAGAAACGTCAAAATTAAAAGATTTAGACCCGATTTCGGAACATACGGACTGAAGATACGCAAAGGCACAACATTTTTTTGAACCGTTTGAGAGAAACGTAGGTTCAGTACCCGCTATAAATGTTTGCTATCTCGTTTTGGCGTTTGATATTAGAAAAAGATAGAGAGGGACCAAATTTAATTAAGTTCTGTTACAACAGAACCGGCACCATTGAGTATCTATATAATTAAAAAAAAAAAACATACAGTGTTTATCTGCTGTCCGTACACTACTACAGTCGCAAAACGTCTCCAAGCTGATTTGACTGTAATGTAACTTACAGACTTTACCCACATATTATTCGGATCCTAATATAGACGTGTTGCTAGTCCTGAGCACTCAGTGTATGCCTCTAGTTCCTATGATTGCGGGGACGTACTTTATCATCTAAGTCAATCTAAGAGAATACAGCAGCGTTTGGAATAGTGCTATTTGGCGATAGATTAAACTACCGGCATTACCGTATCGAAAGCTCGCGTTTCAATGCTTTGAGTCGAGTCGATGTTGATTCGATATCGTGTGCGATGACCCTAAATCTGGTGTGTCCATTACTCGTGTGTATTGTGCGCTTCGCTATGCTGTGTAGCGTCAGCATATTTATAGCATTACTCTATCTCGTACTGTGGGTGGTGCGACAACCGGCTGAGTCAGTTGGTAGATTTGGAAACTGTAAGTCTGATAACGTTTTGTGTAATGAACATGAATGTATAATATGTATACGGCGGAAGGACAATCCATGGCTAAGAACACTTAATAAAAAAAATGAACATAAATGTTTATACAAAAGACAGTAGTTTTTATATAAATATGCGTCTCGTCTAGTGGACAAGCTACAGGGAATCAAACTTAGTTTGGGTCTAAATTAACGTGCATGAGTATCCAGGATATTACAACGACAATCTTCAACGACTACCTTATAATAACGAACACTATGTTTAAAGCTTATTCAATTTGAATAGATTTAATTTATTTAAACTGTTGACGGACGGCGCGTGGACGTGCGGTGCGGCGCATCGCGCGCATACGTGATCAGTGCCACGGCGCGTGCACCAGCGGTACCCAAAGTGATCTGTATCGACCCCTACGGGTCGACGACGATTTCACTACAGTTACAAACTTAAATCTTTACAACAATAATCTATTGTAGACACAATTTTTTTTCACACGTTATAATTCTGTCCATATATTTTGTCCCCACTAATTCAAATTTATACATTGTATTACGGTACGGGTAAACGACCCCGGCCCCCCGACTACCACTGTCTCTTCCTACTCCTTCCGAGATGGTAGTAACCTATATCCTATAGTCCTTTTCCCAAATTCCATATTCCTTGCTCAATGCACCTTTCCTACTTTACCTTCTTTCCTTTCCTCTCCACTAGGCTATTAGCTGCCGCACCGATGGCTGCATAAATAAATCCAAGATGATGGCTATCTTTACGCAAGAATACGGGCTCGGTTTGGGTGGACAAGTTTTACCCTTGCTTTTATTATTTGTACATTGTGCTCATATTTGTACATACTTCCCTAATCAGGAGGGGGATTGATCTAGCTCTAAATTTGGATTCTGTGTCTTAGATACTATACAACGATATACTTATTTATATACATAAATAGTATAACATATAAACATCCATGATTTGGGTGCAAACATTCACGCTCATCACACAATGTGTGTCAATCAGGATTCGAACCCGGAACCAATTGCCACACAAAGCAGGGTCACTGCCACTGCACCGAGCAGTCATCAAATCACCAATCTTTCAAAGTGAGTAGCACTACACCAATATCACATATGAATTTGTAATTCAATATCAGCTAAGGGGGTCTACCCAAAACCGAACAACTTGTCAAGTGGTCTGCGAGACAAAAAAGTTTGGGGAACGCTGCTTACACTATTTGTGTACACAATGGCGGCCATTTTTGGTAAGTATTCTAATTTCTATTGTGTTGCACCAAGTTCGCTGTGTATTATTATTTCGTCCTATATATTTTGATATTACCCTTGCGACATTTTGTACTACTTTTGAGAACTATAGTTACACTGTATCATGAACGCTATAAGATATTGACATATCGAACAATTAAAACTTAGTAAATATTAGTAGTAAGAGGAATTTTACAGACAATTGTATAAAAATAAGTATATTGCTAGAACTTAAATTTCTTTTTAAGCTATGTTCTTATTATTTAAAAGGCTATATAGAGAGAAATCATGATTTTTGCATAGCTATCACTTTTTTTTTACAATGTGTGATGTGTAACATTTTGATCGATATCAGTTTATATTTGGAAATTAATTATGATATATATACGAAATATATATCGAGGAATACTTGGAGAAGGGAGCCACTATCACGGTCTCTTACTACGCAGAACGAATAAAGAGATTGCGGGAGGCGCTTAAGGAAAAAAGACGCGGCAAGCTGCCAGCTGAAGTGCTGTTTCACCAAGATAACGCACCGTTACACAAAACTGCAGTTACGATGGGTGCCATTCAAGGACTTGAACTGCTTGAACACCCTCCCTATTCGTCAGAACTGGCTTCAAGTGACTTCTACCTCTTTCCTCGACTCAAGAATCACCTCCGAAGCAAGAAATTTGAAGACAATGGCGAAGTTAATGGCCGCTGTTGAGGCGTTTGGGGAAGATCAATAGAAAGATTTTTTTTCTAAGAGAATTTTAGGTTTATAAAAGAAATGGACTAAATGTATTGACTTGTTAGGAGACTATGTAGAAAAATAAAAACAAATTTTAAGCATAGACATTGTGTTTTATATTATCATTACTTTTGGATCACCCCTCGTCAATACACTGGGATTATATTTGTGTCAAATTTCAACTTTTCGACTGATTAATTAAGATTACGCCGGAAGCTGAATGTCTTAAGGGGGAGTGATGAGAACTGCGAGGTCGATGTTATGTAGACTTTAGATCATGACAGATGGTTAGTTAAACATCATCATCCGTAGTCCATATTCGTCCCCACTACAGGAGCACGGATCTTCTCTGATCGAGGAATGAGGCCGGAATCTACCACGCTGAACTAATGCGGGTTGGTAGACTTCACACTCTCATGCGGACATGCAGATTTCCTTACAAAGTTTTCCTTCTCCACACCAATGTACTTAACATAGATGTCTACAATGTAGACCGTACATGAACTGGAAATAACTCAGTGGTATGGGCCCAGGATCGAACCCAAGAACTTTCGATAGCATGCCGTGTCTGGCACCACCAGACCACCAATGTACTTTTTAATGATGGCTAATTAACTTAGAGAAATATACGTCCACTAACATTGTACACAGTGCCGACGATACAGAAGATTTCAAAATGTGTAGATGACGTCATATCGGAGATTCATTATTTATTGATTCGTAGCTTGTCTCTCTGATCTTTAGCTTTTAGTGTAAAATGTTCGATTAACTCGTTTATTCTAGTAAAGATTGCACGCGTTCCCAAATAGTCTGTGCCACACGTTTGCCAGCATAAACAGACAGTTCAATGTTAATTCTGCGGTTAATATCCGTCAACCGTTACTGCAGTACAGCACCGTACACCCGGCACAGCGCCGCCCGCTAAGCCGACGCGCCGTTGGGACCAAACCGCCGCCTCGCACACATACTAACGAGCCACCAGCACACACACGTCATGGAATTCTCTTAATCCGCGTACAAGTTCCGATTGTAAAACTTCCAATACAAGCTTTAGTATATTTTATTCAAAATTTAAAAAGTACATTGGTGGTGCAGTGGTTATAGACACGACTCACGATCGAAAGGTAGCGGGTTTGATCCCGGTTCCGTACCACTGACTTATTTCTAATTGTACGGTTTACATTGTAGACGTCAATGTACTCAACGGAGAAGGAAAACTTCATAAGAAAACCTGAATGCCCGCATAGGTGTGTGAAATCTACCAATCCGCACTGAGCCAGCGCGGTAGACTACGGCCTAATCCCACTCCTGATCAGGGGAGGCCCGTGCCCCTGTAGTGAGGACGATATGGTCTGGGGATGACGATGATTCAGAATTTATATTAAACGAGACCAAAAAGGTCTTTATGTCATTATTAGTTTCACGCGTGGCTCCGCCTGGTTGAATATCGATTTTGGCACTAGATGAAAAATCCCGAAAAAAATTACAGATTTAAAAGTCCGTAACCATTTTAACTTAAGCTTTCGTACCGTAATGGCGACTACTGGCAGATTAGGCTGTATCTTCAGTAGCACATGAGTAATTTTAATGAAACATGCGGCAGTATTTAAGTTGGTAAGTACTTTTAAAACTGCAAGTGTCACCAAAATCTACTCGCTGGTTTTTAAATACAGCAGCATACTTCAATGACCAATTTAGTCAAGATACAGCTTGGTCTCCATTTAAGTAGCCACCATTGTGGTACGAGAGTTCAAGTAAAAATAGTTCATGGACCTTTTGTGAATTTATAATTATTTCAGGATATTCCATTAAGCGCGAAAACCAACATTCAGACGGCCAAAGTGGCGAGCTAGTAAAACTAGTATTTATAATAGAAACAAAATACAATTCTCGGGACTATTATACGATAACATAGTAAATAGGTATTGAAACGACAACAGCTATCTTGATTGTCGTCCGTAGCAAGGGCACACAAGGCTAAGCTGACTGACACCATTGGCCGAGCGCCAGGAAACCAGATCGGCGAACTTGACGAGCTTACCAAGTTGAATAAGTTAGGACCCATTTTTGGGATAGTCAATTATCTTAATGACCATAATGGTGCTAATTCAGTTGTAACAGAGCTTAACTAAATTTAGACCCTCCCTATCCTTTTCCAATGTCAAACGCCGAGACGAGATAGCAGACATTTATAGCGAGTACCAACCTACATTTCTGTTAAACGGTTCAAAAATGTTGCGTTTTTGCGTATCTTTAGTCCGTATGTTCCGAGATCGCGTCTAAATCTTTTAATTTTGATGTATCTAAACGAAACTGACAACAAAAAATTGTAGCCATCTCTTTGTGGCCTTTGACATTAGAAAAAGATAGGGAGAGACTAAATTTAGTTAAGTTCTGTTATCGCAGAATTACCACCAATGCCGACTGATTAGCATAGTGACAGTGCCCTTGCTTTCTATGCCAATGAGCCTCGGATTCGAATCCCGGTAGGGGCGGGGCAAACTGTCGTGGACGTATTTATCTATATATGTATTAGTAATTATCTTATATATCTGTATAAGTACGTACATATATCGTTGTATGTGCAATACGTGTATATTTATTGCCTAAGATACGGGGAATGGTAGTTAATTTAGTTTGAGGCTAGATCGAGGTGTGTGAAAGTGTCCTTAATATTATATTATTGACTATTAAACAATTTTGGTAAATTTAGATGATATTCTTGAATTAATCAATATTATTAGGGTATAGTTATTTTGTATACTACTAATGTGGATGCGTAGTGACAACTACGTAACTTTTAAAGAGTAGTTCTGTGCTGAGAGAACGTACTATCGACAAACTTGTAACAAGATCACCCTAACGATGGACGTTTGCGGTCTGATATGGTGATGATACGATGAAGCTAAGCCCTCAGACAACATTTGTTCTTTGATCAAACAAATTTGTTTCAAAAGGGTCAAGTACTCAGCACCAATAATCAATGAAAGTGTATAATTTCACCGACAAAATCAGCATTCTTATACAGACGTATTTAAATCGTTTCAGACTTGCACAAGTGTTTATGCACTGAAATTTTATACACAATATCTACATAATAATATATCTTGTCTTCATATATAGTACAGCTGAAGAACTCTGTGATTATTACCTCAGCACTACCCAACGGGCAACTGACAGAGAGTGGCTCAGGAATTAAATCAGCTTTTACAAAATGTGTAACAAGTTCAAATAAATAAACCCTTAGCGGAGTTCATCATCACCCCCAGTGCATATTCGTCCCCACCAAAGGGGCACGGTCCTTCCCTGATCAGGAGGGGGATTAGGCCGTAATCTACCACGATGTCCTAGTGCGAGTTGGTAGACTTTACACACCCATGCGGGCATTCAGGTTTCCTCACGAAGTTTTCCTTCTCCGTTAAGTACATTGGTGTCTACAATGAATTATAATGAACTACATGAATTATAATGAACTCAGTGGTACGGAACCAGGATCGAACCTATGACCTTTCGATCGCAAAACGTGACTAACACCGCTACACCATCTAGCGGAGTTGTCTCATAATAATTAATACATATGATAAAAATATGACGTACGCACCCAAGGTACGTGTTCATGTTCTAAGCCAAGTGTTTATTGCTCCGGCGCTTTTTCGCGCCACTCCTGGCCTCTGACGTCACATCACTGTCAACATTAACTGGGTCAGTAAACAAGGATGAATTACACTCGGAGCGGTCGGAACCATCACATTATACTCGCATATATCATGTGCCTACTATCATTGCAAGATGGCGAGTACAGTTTTGAGTTAATTCTACAGTAGAATTCAATACTATTCCGTACTCGATCTTCGATCTCGTATTCAATCGATACAATCTATTCTGCACGCAACGCGTAGGCGCGTGATTGGTTTCTTAACGTTGGCTTCACATGCTGGCACGTGATCGGCAGCGAATGGGCTAAAATATTGAATATTGATATTTTCACAACGTAGTAAATGGTCACAAGTACACTACGTAACTTTGTACGTATTTTGTAAATCAAATATATTAAAAAAAAGAACTACTCAGATCGACTAATTAGGAGCTTCTGAAAAATCTGTTGATATTTGTTTGTTCCAGATCTGCCAAAAACCAGCGGGTAGATTTTAGACAAATAATTAAAGTCTTGAAAGGTATTGTTCCGACTTGCGGTATGTTTTATCAGAATCGGTCCGGTAAAATTGAAGATACACCTTGATCTCTGTTTTAGTAGCCGCGCTTAAGGTACGAGAGCTCAAGTAAAAGTGTTTCTAAAGACTATAAATCTGTGATTGTTTCGGGATTTCCCATGTAGCGAAAAACCGACATTTACGCGGGCGGAGTCGCGGGCAAAAGCTAGTACTTTATTAAAATTTGTTAAATTGGTGTGCGATAAAAGAGTATTGTACCCTACAATATTTAACGCACTGACTCTAATAATACTAGCAAAGAAGCGCTCATCAAACGAATTTTCTGAAATAAATGCTCAACGACAGATGTCCCCAGAATGCATGCCCAATGCACCTGGGATGTACTCGTATGATGTTTTGTTTTACCATATTCCAGCCAGTACTTGCCCACAATCCTACCTGATGGTAAGTGGCGATGTAACCTAGGGTGGTAAAACGTACTAGCTTAACACGTTAACTGCCACAAAACTGTAAAAATGTAGTACAAAGCACCCCACGCGCACAGTTATTGCATCCGGGGTGCGCGAGACACGGCATACATGTCTCGCGGCTCTTAAAGCACGGACAATTGAGACACGACCTACGTGTTCATGGCGATTAAGGCATCAATAAAAACCTATTCACTCTTGTCTTAGGGGCCGTTCAAGTATTACGTAAGCAGGTTCATTACAATTATTTACCCCCCATCCCCCTTGTCAGCAAAAGTAAGCAACTCTTACACCCAAATGCTTCAATAATAAGCAAAGCAAAGACCCCCCGCCCCCCTATAGTGCTTACGTAATACTTGAACGGCCCCTTAACACGCTGAGGACGGCGTGTACCACCGGTGGCTCACATCAGCTATAGTTTTATTAGATGAAAAAAAAACTTTAAATATAACTTTTTTAATGAAAAAGAAACACTTTTGTAAAGAGCGCCGCATATATGATATACTAGACGTAGAGTAAAAGTTGCGTTACATTGTTGCGCCTGCAGTTTCGTTAAACGCGAGACGCCGCTAGATAAAGCAAAATACTATTTTTACAGTTGCCCGTGAAGCGACATGGCAAAAATTGCACCGTCCCCAACGTGTTAGAGATACCTACAAGACAGAAGTACAAGTACGATGAAAGACGAGACGAGGCGCGGCGAGGCTCCATTGAGCGACGACGGCCGCGGCCTCCGCCCGGCAACAGGTCCGGCGCGGCGCGATCAATACGCCGCGCGCCGCGCGCATCACCGGAGAGCCCTTTCGGTAGGCCCGCCCACGAGCAGCGCGGCGGGACCGCCCGAACGCGTCACGCGTACCGTGCGAATATAACGACATGCGCGCACACTTCGCCACCTTCTTAGACCATATATGTATTTATAGATGCAGGATTTCCCCGAAAAACGAGAGATCCCATCAGAGAAGTGCATACGTGCACTTTTTTATTCTCAGTCGATACATTTTTACCGACAATCGAGGAAATTCTAAATTAATGTTATTGTGTGTGCGATTTTCAGCTCTATGTTTTAAGCAGTAGCTTTCAAATTAAATTCTTCAGTCACAGAAGTACATGCGTATACGTAAACCAAAAAATGGACAATTTTGTCGTAAGTTTTCTACTATGTACATTAGGTTAAATCACGTTGCATACACAAGGACAGGTTTATTAGTCAGGTAGTAGTACATTGTATATTGCAATACAAAACATTTAGCGAAACCAAAATGTAGCACTTGGTACGAGTGACGCAAAGTACTCGAAATTGAAAATTAGGTATTTCGTAAGAAAATTAAAATTTGTTTATGTGAAATTAATCTCCCATCCAGATTATGACACGACTCTTTCATCTGATCCATATATATTTTCATATATACGAGTATTTCGTTGGTGGATGGATGACTGGTGAAGATCGCAGGCAATCGCTGGATCAGGCGGCTTATAGCCGCCCGGTGTGGCGATCATTGGGGGAGACCTATGTCTAGTGGTGGACGTCTGTGAGCTGATATAATCATGATGATATTTCGTTGGTTAAAGCAATATATATTTGACTTTTTAAATATTGTTTATGTGGTAAAGTTAGGTAGGCCTTTCTTCCTACACTTCCACTCGCATTTTGTTGATTTATTCAAAACGATAATATAAATCAATCAAATCGATTAATCTCTGTCATTCATTCATTCATTTCATAACGTCGAATAAGTCAGAGATGCTACGGGAGATAGAGAGGTTCTATAGACAGCTATATACCTCGGTTT
>WUAW01017056.1:2981-15104 GCA_017165845.1 Thaumetopoea pityocampa | reverse complement strand
TATATATATATATATATATATATATATATATATTAAATCTACAGCGATGGTTTATGTAACTAATTTAAGAAATAACATAAAATATCTGAACTTCTTTGTGTGTCACAATCTTTTACAGGATGCTAATTGCACATGCATAATACTTATGTTATCTTTATAAGACTGCGCTAAGACATACCGAAGATAAAGTCGCGTGGAGGGAGCTGGTGAACGTCGATATCAGAGCGTTTTAGGACAGGCGCGACCTTCAGAAATGAAGTGTACGATAAAGAAGACCCTTCTAACAATAACAATATATGTGTCCCAATGAATGATTTAAATAAAAAATACGCGATAAAAAAAAAATCACGTGCCGTGAAAATCAATCCAATACGACAAACAAACAGTTGCATAATTTTGTTCTTTGGTAGTTGTTTAAAAACATGTTAAGGGCACGGTCGCATTTTGCTGACAGTTGCCAACTGGGCAGTATTCGCACATCGACCGCTGTCCCAGTCGGCAAGTATTCAGTGTAATCTAAAATCAGTGTAATGTAATAAAAAATCTACAAATCCAAAATATTTACTTGAAGCGAAGCAATGTAAATGTATCATGTAATGTATCATGTAATGTGTGTTGATAAACTTGACATGCAAAATTTTTCCTAAACCAATAATCATCAGTCTCTAAAGCGATTTCCTCGAACAAAAATTCATTCTTCTTAGAAAAATTATCGATAATAAAAATGTGTCTCGGGAAATTAAGATGGTTGGTATGTGCACAGAACCCGATGTGGTGCAAGCGGTCGGTCGTGGGCGAGATGTTCTGCTCAAATCAATAATGAAAAGAGGACTTGGAATATTTCTCAGCGAGAGATAACGTTTCAAAGATGGATTTAAACATCGGTGTAGGTGATACGTTATTGAGTTTCAAGTTTTTGTTGTTATAAAAATATCTGATATTGGAAATAAAAAATTAAGAGGTATAAGGAGTATAAATTACTAACTTCTGCCCGTAGTTTGAATCGTATGAAAAGTTAAAATAACATGTTGAATATTTATTCCACGGGAACGCATTACCGGGTCAAAAAGTATCCAGGATAGTAAGCTATTTCCATCCCGAATTTCACGTAAATTCGTTAAGCTGTTACAGCGTATACTCGTAGAAGGGACAAATCACACATCACACTCACTCACTCGCAAACTTTCGCATTTATAATGTCGTGGATTTTTTATTTTATTTTTAGATTACATACTTTTATGTTAACTTTAATCTAACCCGTTTAGCTAGCGTAATTTGATAAAGTTGTTTGTCCTGAGTTCTATTTAAAGAAAAGGTGCTAGACGGAATATAATTCAAAAATAAGACCACATCCCCACGTGAATATTTTATGGCATTTGTTTTTAGAAATATCAAAAACAATCAATCAGTATTCAATTTAAGACTGATGTTTTAATCTTAACGGATTGCTTACATACTGCTTGTACTTACTTAACCTCTTGATTCATGTAGTCACGAATTATACCATAATACACTTAACGTCGAACAAGGAATCTGATAATATAATCGAATCAATCTATTTGAAGTTCCTATGGAAGAACATAAATAACTCTTGCAGTTCCAGAATATCAGAAATTCTCTTCATCGATAATATATGGTAAATACTACGAAAGACATAACAGTTTTAATTAGCCAACTGTTCAACTTCCAACTAGAAAGACTTGAAAACAATGAACAGAAGCGTTTGTGAACGAACCGGACGAAACAAAGGGTATTGAAACATTTACATCGCTCCCTTGCGGTTTGCGAAACGGCATTTTATGCAACTATCGCTCTGGGCATAAGTTTCCGAGTTACTAACCAGTTAAAAAGATCTTCAGCCCCGTCCACTCGTCACAGTTTCCTTTGAATGGCTAAAGACCATACTACACTGGTTCTCTACAACCGGTATCTTGAAGTTGACTTCCCAAGGTGTCTGCAATGTGATTTGTAATCGCCATTGATTTGTTTAACAGTTAATCAAACTCAGATCGTTATGGCCGTTGACTATTAATTATACAATTATATGTATAGACAAGCGTGTGATAAATTGAACTTAGTAGTTATTGATTCATATGTATAATTAAGTACATAAATTTACTACTTCGAAGTTTCGTCATATGTTAGATATGAAACAAAAATTTAATGAGAGGAAATAATATTTTTAGATAAATAATTCAACTCCAGAATAGGATTAAGTTATTCTGTTTGTATGTATAAGAAGAAGTTAAAAACTATTAAAGAGCAAATCAATAAAATGGTTGTCTGTTTGTGATTTCAAAACAAAAGCTGTTTCTTAAGCTTAGGCTATTTGTAAGTAATGTAAAAACAGATATCCGTGTTTGTAATTTTTAATTCGTTTGTTTGTTTGCCTGGGCTGTACTGCGAAACGACTGAACCGATTTCGACGAAAAAAATCATTGACAAATAGCAAACGTCTCAAATAACGTTATATGCCACTTTTTATCTTGGAAGTTTTACGGTTCCTAAATAAAATTTGAAGAAATAGAAGTTAGGAGCAAAATTTACAGAGCAGAGCTGCGGGCAACGGCTCGCAGTTAACTAATCTTATCTCTTTGATTAAAAATTATGTATTTATTGAAATGTGAAAAATATTATTTTTGACAATGACTTCTAGAGTAATTTGTATAAATCTTGGAATGTTTTCTTTTTAAACTTAACTAACCTACTTTTTAACATTATTAAGTTCTAAAGTTATTTCCGGAAAGGTATTTCGTTTAACTTCAAAGAAATAAATATGAAATCATTTTATTGTGATGTATCACATATTGTTAATTATTGATAAAATAGAATTTACATTTTTCTATTTATTCATCTTTGTTTGATCTTATCTTTATTCTTCTTAAACAGAGTTAATAATTTTTGTACGAGTTGTCGGTCTAAATGGTATAAATTAAGTGGCTTCAACGTAATCGTGATGTTTTACTGTAATAAGATGTTATCGCACATATCGCCGTCGCGTGTGAACTTTCGTAACCTATTATAGACGATAACCTGTAACGTTAGAGGGTCTTTGTCCAAATAAGACACGTTAATATTAACTAGTTAGCCGCCTCTATTTAAAGATATTCGGAAAAACTAATTTTGATGGCCCGACGCGGATAGATGGCCACGCCGAGTGGGCGCTGTACCCCACCGCCCGTGTGGCCCCGAGGCCTGCGTCCGCGCATATCGCGTGCAGCAACAGTTGGCAACAGATTGGCATAGTGGCGGTGACCCTGCTATCTATACCAATGAGCCCTGGGTTCGATTTTGGTAGAGGCAATCTTTGTGTGATGAGTATTTGTAACCGAGTCATGGACGAATTTATCATGTGGAATGTTCCGAGAAATTGTTTGGGCTAATTCCGGTTCTTCCAACCGGATGCGACTTCAAGAAACGAGCCTACATTTTTCTTAAAAACCGGCAATGTACCCATCCCTCTGGTGTTGCGGGTGGGTGTCTGTGGGTAACGGTGATCACTTACCGTTAGGTGACCCACTTACCCGCTTGTCCCCTGTGTGACGCCTGCATAATAATAGCGTTGCTTCTTCTCTTCCCGTGGTTGATGTGGAATGTACCGGGATAATGGGCAGCAGAGTTATGCTGTTATACAGTCAAAATTACTGTAATTCCAAGACGCCTGCCAAGCGTGGAGATTATGGCAAATCGCTTAGTTTTAAGGAGCGGGGGACTATGTGCAGCAGCGGACTTCCACGGGATGATGATAAGTATGTATATTATTGTCTAGCACCCAAGATACGCGGAATCTTAATTTGAGATTAGATCAGTGTGTGTGTGAAAGTGTTCTGTTATATTACGGAGTATATAATTATAGCCAAAAACTTTTGCTATAGGACATGGTATGGTGGTATAAGATGTGAGTATGGATGGTACTTTGGACCTCGGCATCTAGACCCTAATTAATCCCTGTTAAAATTAGGATGAATTCCATTAGGCATATAGCCAACGTTTGCCACGCTGAAAGTAAAACCTTCATTAATGTAATTTGGAAAGTTTTGGCTTTTTTGGAGGTGTCACCATTACCCATGGGACCAAGCCAACCTCAACTGACAGCTGTGCACTTATAGTTGACCAGCCAACGGTGTTTCGGATTATATTGGTATTTTATTGGGCTATTGGGTACAGACGACCGTTTCTCCACATTAAAACCCACCGAAGTCACATAAATTTTCTTTTTGCTTCTTATTAAATGTTTACATATGGTCCCAGCAATAGGCTTACTCAATGAACCAATACCAAGAAACATGCTACTATGCTTAATATGAAAAATATTCGTAGATACTTAATGTCCAGGGTTATCTGCGATTAATAATTATCATATTATCGATATCTACATAGATATCAACAGAAGATTTCAGATAAGTTTATATGTATATACATATACCTACTCACTATTCCGTCCATTCCGTCAATGTTCAAGTGAATGTATTACTGGGATTTAGTTTTATGCCTATGTTTGTGATTATGGAATGCCTTGACATAGTTTTTGATGCTGTTAACATTATATCAGTCCACTGATGCACATAAACCTTCTTTAATGATCACCACAGCGAGCCGCATGAGTCGCCTGCATCCGTTAGTGGCCCTCAACCTTAACAAGATCATCGATCCATTTAGTCGACGCTATTTTAAGGGTAAGTTAGTACTCGTATATGTATGTGGTGAAGCAGTTTGTAATCTTCAAGCTTGTTTAGTCCAAGCTCCTGCACCACTATTTTTACAGGAATCGTTTTTAATATGTGGTTGAAATAAAACTACTATTTGCTTCCATGGTAAGCTTGCTGGGATAAGCGGCATATAGTCCGTGGCCTCAAATTTAATTTTGATTTAAACATATATGATGATACTCAACTATAAAAGGTAACTGTTAAAATTTGGTTTATACTCAATTACGAGCTAACCTGCTTTCGTAGTGTTTAACAGGTTTCTCTTCATAAAGGTCCTTAAAATTTACCATCGGGTATCGGTTACTTCACAAGCGCCAGTCCCCGAGGCTCGCACACATAACATTATAAATTTATGCAATGTTTTTAAACAGATTCACGTCGAATGAGCGGTGAATGCATTTAGGGTCGGTCATCGTACTTTGCCGCGTGTCGGCGAAGCGGTGTAGGTGTCGCGCTCCGGTGACGGCGATGCGCGATGCTTATCGGTAGACAATTAAAACGTTTCGCGACCTGTTGCTTCGGTTCCCCTTCGTTCCTAGTTCACCGCACAACCTGACCGACATGGACTCGTTCGAAATGATTTATTTACTAACTCGAACGGCTCGTTTCTTTAGCAGCTGATAAGGATTGCTACAATTTTACAGCTTGCGCACACGCACTTCACTCCGATTCCAGTCATCAACAGTTTATTATAGGTACTGAATATGAAGTTTTATTATATGTATTACTAGTGTTGCAATTTATACATATAAATTGAATTATCTATGCGCATAAGATCCAAAAAATTCCATTAAGAGTAATTGCAAGAAAAGAGAAATGTGAAGTGTTGGAAAGTATTATAACACTTCATCCCATTATGACGTGGTCAAAAAACAAAAGCCCTTTGTATTTTTAGACAATTTCTACTAATCAGTAAATTCGAGTAAGTAATAGTTGTTCAGACTTATAAGTTCTACAAAATAATAAAAAATAAAGTTCACATTTCTTCGTATTATGCAATCATTGTATGGAGAGCACATTTAAGAAAATGACAGTGATGCTAAAAGACCCTCTATGTGTTATTTCTATATCACAGCACAATATCTAAATATGTAGACAAATCCGCGGAGACCGAACTTTAATATATGTATTTAGAGTCGTTTGATTTATAGTTGGAACAGACACAACACGGCCATGTTGTTTACAGCACACACGATCACGATCTCGGACACGTGCTTTTCAATAAAAAACTTTGGAGGTCAAGTGTAGTAGGCGTATTTATATCGGAGCGAGGCTATATTGCGTCTGTGGGGCGGTCATTAACTGGGTCGCGAGGGGACAAAGACCTCAGCCCCCAGTGAGGAGGAAAACGGGGTGGTTTCGCTTTCCTATGAAGCGAACACCCCGATATTTCCACGAACTAGAATTGCGTTGGTATCCCTGTTTGCGCGGTGGGCGATGCGGGCGAACCGCCTCTAGGGAGGAAATTTGGAAGTTTCTCGAACATTCATTCGCGGTTTTCCTCATTTTGTGACGACAAAAACTTTTGTCGAGAGCATTTAAGTAATTTGGAGAAGCAGCAACCAATGAGAAGAATTTTTAAACTATACGAATTTTCTTTTGCACAGGTGGTAATGCTTATATCACTCTGCTTGTCACCTAACGGCATACTGAAATAACAGCACTAGCGGTATTATGTATATTTATAGATAGGCTGCGCGCCTGTGACTGTGCCATAATAAACCCTCATATTTCAGGCACAGAATAATAATATAATAATATTTTAGCAGAGTCATATTTTATACGCCACCATGTCAGTTCGTATACAGGACCAAAGTTCAAAACTAATACGATTGCAGCGCGGTGTAAAACAAGGAGACGTTATTTCTCCGAAGTTCTTTACAGCCGCGCTGGAAGATGTCTTTAAGCTTCTGAATTGGAACGGACTAGGTATCAATATCAATGGCGAGTACATCGCTCATCTTCGATTTGCCGATATGGTACTGATGGCTGAATTGCTTACAGACTTGAGCATAATGCACCAAATAGAGCTTCTCAACAGGTAGGCGTAAAAATGAATATGGGTAAGACCAGTTATGGTTAATGCTTTTCGCTTCACCCTATAGTCCTAGAGGGCTCTATTCTTGAAGTTGTGTCGGAATATGTATACTTGGGTCACGTTGTCCAACTAGGTAAATCCAACTTCGAGAAAGAGGTCAGTCGCCGAATCCAACTCGGCTGGACAGCGTTCGGGAAACTACGTGACATCTTCTCGTCAAAAATACCGCAATGCCTTAAGACTAAGGTACTCAATCAGTGCGTATTGCCAGTGATGACCTATGGATCTGAAACATGGCCACTGACTGTGGGCCTCATAAAAAAGCTCAAGATCACGCAGCGAGCAATGGAAAGAGCTGTGCTCGGAATTTCCCTGCGAGACAGGATTCGAAACGAGATAATCCGCAAGAGAACTAGAGTCACCGACGTAGCCCAAAGGATTGCAAAATTAGAGTGGCAGTGGGCGGGGCACATAACTCGTAGAACCAATGGACGCTGGGGTCTTAAAATGCTGGAGTGGCGACCCCGAACCGAAAAGCGTAATGCGGGTAGACCCCCGACTAGTTGGACCGATGACTTGGTGAAGGTCGTGAGCAATCGGTGGATGCAGGTGACGCATAGCTCTTTGGATGCATGTGGCAATCACATGGAGGAGGCCTATCTTCAGCAGTGGACGTCTGTGGGCTGATATGATGATAGTTTATGCAGCGGAAAACTGACTTTGATTCATTCAGAATCAATAGAAGATTGTTTAAATATGTACATAAAAATGAGTTATTGTGGTATAGTAGACATAGCCTTGTTTTCAAATTGGGAAGGCCTGGGGTCCGGACTTCGCCACAGCACGTTAACTGTTTCATAGCTTTCGGTGTTTCGGAAAACAATTAAAACGATGAGTTCCCAATGACACTGATCATAACAGGGGACCGAGGGATTTTCACGAATTACGTCATCGATTATTAAGAGCGTGTTACAACCTTTAATAGTAAAATAGCAGTGGAATTAGGTTAATTTTATAGTGAAAAGATCAACACATAAGGACGGTATAAAAATGTTATGTAATGTGTGGTCAGCTACAAAATTTATTCGCTGTGCTTCTCCAAAATGCTGTGAAGTGGCGTTCCAATTATAACATTTGGTTTTTAAATTTATTCTTCCCATCACCGTCACTTAGACGAGCGGGCTGTCTCTGTAATATTTTCCTGTACTTTGAGGACTTTGTTTCGGCATTCGCAGAGGTGACCTGAATGAATAAATGCATGATGTTGTTTAATTATGCAAATGTTTAGCACTGCGACGCGTACCGGGGTGACATCGACCTGCCGCTCACAGGAAATCGGTGTCGTGTTCCGAAAGCGCGAAGGCTATCGCCGATCTTCGTAGAACGCAGCTTGTGTTAAGGGCGAACAATGGCTTATTTGTTTTTATATAATACTTGAAGGAATTCCGCTGTACATATTTTGTATTTCGAATTGCGATCTTGCAATCATTATTATCATATAGATTTTAATAATTTTTAAAGACAGATTGATTTAGCGATGTTATATATAGATAATTATTATATTGTTCAGATAACATTTGTTTAGAGAATATACAGGGGATAGACAAAAAAATCTAAACACGTTGCATACAGGACACGTAAATTTGGCCCTCCACTGTACAACACGCGTTGCGGTTGTCCATCGTTTTTTGTTTTCAATGTGTCATGTGGACCTTCCTTTTCCGTCAGCAGTAACCAGTTAACCTGTGAGTGCCGTGGTGTGAAAGTGGTGCGGTAAAATGGGCGACCTGACAGACTTCCAGAGGCATGATCGTTGGTGCCCGTCTGGTTGGAGCTTCAGTGGCAATAGTGGCGAACATTGTGCGGGTATCGAAAGGCACTGTGTCCAATGTCACGAGGGCATACACAATTCATGGTCAAGAGGCGTATCCACGGATACACCTCTTCGCATTTACTGCTGTGACCAGGGGTTTGGCGATGGCGGCCCTGCCATGAATTTTCATTTTATGAAGTTCCCGTCGCACTGTTTTCGATGAAATCGGGTTCTGTAGGCCGGAATTGAGTTCGGACGTAATTTTCATTGCATTTCATCTTCTTTTTAGCTGTCTATTGTCTATTGATTGTCTTTTGACCACTGTTGTGCTTTGGAGACGTCGTTTGCCCATGAATTGTGTATGCTCACGTAACACTGGACACAGTGCCTTTCGATACCCCCACAATGTTCGCCACTGTTGCTATTGAAGCTCCAACCAGACGGGCACCAACGATCATGCCTCTTTGGAAGTCTGTCAGGTCACCCATTTTACCGCACCACTTTCACACCACGACACTCACAGGTGAACTGGTTACTGTTGACGGAAGAGTAAGGTCCACATGGCACAGTAAAAACAAAAAACTATCGGCAACCGCAACACGTGTTGTACAGCGGAGGGCCAAACTTACGTGTCCTGTATGCAGCGTGTTTAGATTTTTTTGTCTACCCCCTCTATATGTTTAAGGGTAATGAAGCTAGTGGTATGAACCATGCACTGACAAATCTTAGATCTCGAGCTCGAATCCAATGTCTCTGACTTTTAGAAATAATTTGCGTTTAAATAATTACTTATCACGTTTTTCAAACGCCGATGGGAAACATCGTAAGGAAATCTACTTGCCTGAGAGATTTTCTTGACGGCGTGTGAAATCTGTCAAACCGCATTAGGCCCTCGTTAGCGATGTGTGAATATGAATAATTTCAACAGTCGGCGTAGTGGTTATTAAACTTTTAATTACCGATTCGAATACGAAATGAGTAGTGTAATATTTCTTATTGGTATAATCAGTACTAATTGGTAATGGATTGACAGTTACGATTATATTAAGAAAAGTATAACGGTTACCGTTAACGTCCACCGAGACGGTCGCCATTAAATCGAATGGTTTTATATCCATTCGATTTAATAATTCGAATTATGTGTTCGCTCATATTAGTCATATTTGCGTACTGCTAACTACCGTGTTGGATTATAGCCTAACGCCTCTTATACTGAGAGCAGGAGAAATAGGTCGAGGGATACCTGAAATGCTATTTATAGATGTGTCGATCGGATTCTACAGGCGATCGTGTTAAGATATTAAGGTAAGGCAAATTGGACCTGAGATCACCGTAAGGAGGGGTCTGAGCGCGTTGAGAGGGGCATCTCACCGCCCGACCAGCCACAGGCCCAAGGAGACATCAGACGCATCGTCTGACTATAAGCAGAAGGAAGAGAGGCTCAGTATTTCTCCCAGAAGAAGAGGACAGGTCTAAAGCCCGCCGAAGCTGTGGCAGAATGCTCCCGTGATCACACTGTTTCGGCAATATGGGCTAGAGAAGATCCCTCGGGGGGTTTTAGTGAGTGCGCGCCCCACATAACCTTTCTGAGGTATGCAGCAGGCATTTCTCCCCGGTTAAAAAAAGGCAAATTGCCCGGAATCCACTTAATCATGCCCCGTCCATTGTAACAAGAACATGTCGATCGAGCGTGTCTTTAAACAGCATATTATTGAAAATGCACAATTTTGTTTGTAATTATTTTGATGATGAAGCCTAATTTATTGTCTATGTCCTGCATTATTGTGGCAGCTGTAAGAACCAGCTAAGGAATGTACCAGGTAATTGGCAGCAGCGTTTCTCTTTTTATCAATCAAATCTAATACGATTTTTAAGACTTCTGCCAAACGTGGAGATTTTGGCACATCCGTCCTTTTTAAAGTACTTCCTACATGTCCAGTAGTGGAGTTCCAAGGCCGTCAATGAAAAAATATCCTTCCTTATTATATCTACCTCTCTGACAAACAATACAATCGGTGATTGAGGAGTGAAAAGCTAAAAAACGGATAAATACACTTTCGTTTAATAAACTTGAAGTAGGGCGTTGGAGCGTACAATTTTTAATTGGTTCGTTAGATGTTACATTTTACAGCTTTTTAAAAAAAATATCGGTTGCCATATACGAAAGCAAAGATGCGGCAAGTTGTACTTTCGACTTATAAATTGTTTAAGAATCATAAAAGTAACATTATAATTTATCATTAATATTTGCTTTTTGATAAACTAAAGTGCAACTCGTAATACCAAACGTGAAGGAATGCACTAAAATGAACCAGCGTACATATATCAGACCCATTTCAAAAGCAAATAATGATAAAAACTTACCAGACTAATTGAATAAAATAAAAAGAAAAAACATGCAAAAGTATCAAGGCCGGCAATAATTAATACCGTGACAGCCGTAAAATACTCTGATGGCATCAAGAAATACTGTCTTAAAGTTATACGAGATTATTGTTACGCGTTAGTGGCCGATCGTAGTTTCGGTTTCGGCCTGTATCAGACCGAAACTGACGTTTGCTTACAAAATTTATTATCAGTAAGACACTAACTGTTAAACGTGCGACAGATTTAATTTGTTGAAAAAAGTATTTTTTTTAAATTATATATTTTTTCATTTTAATTCAGTATTCAGTATTTTTTAATTTTAATATAATTTCAGTCGTTCGCTATAATGTCTATAATTAGAGTCATGTCAAAGATCTGTTTTAAACTAGGTATGTTTTGAACGATTAATTAATAAATTGACTACATTAGACTTTATCAACAAACTTAAGGCATGTTCATTTTAAAAACCTTTTCGCTTACAGACACAAATTATATTGAAACAAACTCTTATATTGTAGCCGCCGGTCACAGCACACAAAATGCAGTTTTGTGGTGGTCATGCTTTAAGTTTGTTGATAATAATTTGTTTCTTATTGAAATTGGTCACATACGCAGCTCCCAATACATATTAATGAATTTGAATAACGCAAAAACAGGGTGTCAAAATCATAGCACGAGTCAAACTATGGTTCTGCTTACGCCTTTGGTTACTGACGTAAGTGTGTATCGTGAATCCTAAAACATCCAGTACACTACCAGTTATCCAAATGATTCATATGCAGTTTGGATTTGTGAGGTGTGGTAATAATTTTGTGTCTTGGGAGTGATGATGATACAGATCGTAAAATGTTCTTAATCAGTCACAACGAATATGCCTTTACAGTGTGACCGCCTCAATGTTGTGGATAACTTTATTCATCCATTAACCCTTTTCGCTCCAGTGGTGAGTCTCATTCACCACGCTATTCTTTGCATCAACTCCAACGGTGAGTCTCTCTCATCATGCTGCTCTTTGCATCAACTCCAACGGTGAATCTCTCTCGTCATGCTGCACTTTGAATCAACTCCAATGGTGAGTCTCTCTCATCATGCTGCTCTTTGCATCAACTCCAACGGTGAGTCTCTCTCATCATGCTGCTCTTTGCAGCAACAGCAACGGTGAGTCTCTCTCATCATGCTGCTCTTTGCAGCAACAG
>WUAW01017049.1:40454-52884 GCA_017165845.1 Thaumetopoea pityocampa | reverse complement strand
TCTAATCCGAAATTACTGAATGCATTTAGCAAAGTGGGTCGCCATAATAATGATATAATTGAGAATGTTCGGATGTGTTTCTTCATCGATATTGCTTATCTAAAACTAGGATTTTTCAACATCATCATCCCCAGTCCATATCGTCCCCACTACAGGGGCACGGACCTCCCCTGATCAGGAGAGCGATTAGGCCATAGTCTACCGCGCTGACCCAGTGTGGGTTGGTAGACTTCACACACCCATACGGGCATGCAGGTTTCCTACAAATAATAACTCAGTGGTACGGGATTTTTAACATAACTTTATACCGACCTAAGAAGACAATATCTGCTGTTATTCCAGGGGAAGTGGTTGTGAAGAGGGTTAAGATTGTTGATTACCGTCTGTCATTATCCCTGAACTAATAATAATAATAACGGGCACATTTTGATCTAGCCCTATATCAGTATTCTCTGAGTTTTGGATACTAGACAATATATCTATCCATAATATAATTGTCCTGACTGACTGATTCATCAACAGCGCAGAGCCTAAACCGCTGGAGCTACATTATGAATCGCATCACGTAGATTTTTTTTAAATTTCGATAACGTACTCGATCACATTCTGTATTCTTCGGTGTAATATTCGTAGTAATCGCGCTACGGTGAATTTATAATAGAAAACGGGCATTTGCATAAAGTCGTATAGAGGGTTGGTTCCCAATATGCGCGTGTGAACAGATTTTAGAAATTGAATAAACTAGACTTTACATTTAAATATTTTTTTCAAATTCAATAAATTTCAAAACATGTTAAAATTTCATTATATTATACACTAGTTCCTGTCCGCACTATTACCTGCGTGAAAAAATAAAATAACATTAAAATTGAATTATCATCCCACAGGAATTTTTTATTCCTATAATGATATAGGAATAAAAAATGTCCTATCTTTAGTGCGGATCCGAAATACGGCCTTTGAATACAGACCGGATAAAAAAGCTACACTGATGGAATAGTTGCGCTAGACACGGTTTGCAACCCAAAAGTCCCGGTCCCGTACCACTGAGTTTCTAATTCATGTACTGTCTATATTATAGACACCATTGTTAGGTAAACTTAAGAGAAAAAAGAAAACTGTGAGGAAATCTGCTTGCCTACATGGGTGTGTGAAGTCTATCAACCAGCACTGTAGAGGGGACAAGTGTGGACTGCGGATGAAAAAAGCTCATNAGTTTCTAATTCATGTACTGTCTATATTATAGACACCATTGTTAGGTAAACTTAAGAGAAAAAAGAAAACTTTGTGAGGAAATCTGCTTGCCTACATGGGTGTGTGAAGTCTATCAACCAGCACTGTAGAGGGGACAAGTGTGGACTGCGGATGAAAAAAGCTCAAGTTATCCAACGAGTTGTGCTCAAAGTTTTCTTACAAGGTAATAATATCCACAATGAGAAAGCCTACAAAAAAAATACCATTATTTATCTAATTCGAACGATTACATAGCTGACGGAACAGTGTGCGGGACATGTAACTCCCAGATTCGATAGATGTTAGGGTTTCAAACTATTGGAAATGACGACCCCGAAATGGACAGCCTAGTGTGAGTGGCACTCGTGTGACGATTGTTAAAGGAGGCCTATATTTAGCAGTGGAGGTCTGTGGGCTGATATTATGATGATAGTGATAAAGTTGAAGATAGCACTTTTCCGTATAATAACTTAACTCTGAGCTTATTAATCACTTTGTCGTTGTACTGAGCACAAACACGGATGTCCTAAAGCCTGCGTTTATATTGATGACAAAATTCTACAATTTTTAATTTATATATCACATAATGTGCAACTATGAAAATTGAAATTTGAATTAAATTTTTGACACAAAATAATATCATAAAAATTTATATATATTCCATATATGTACATATATGCAGAAGTACAAAAATNATAGCACTTTTCCGTATAATAACTTAACTCTGAGCTTATTAATCACTTTGTCGTTGTACTGAGCACAAACAAGGATGTCCTAAAGCCTGCGTTTATATTGATGACAAAATTCTACAATTTTTAATTTATATATCACATAATGTGCAACTATGAAAATTGAAATTTGAATTAAATTTTTGACACAAAATAATATCATAAAAATTTATATATATTCCATATATGTACATATATGCAGAAGTACAAAAAATGTAGTCTTATTTCTTAATTTAAAAAAGTATTTCTAACCATTTGTTAACTCGATTATAGACAGTTTAATAAATTTTGTTTAGTATAGATAATGATTCTACCTCTTTATACTTATTAAATTAATTATGCTTTATAGTTGTCTAATTATCAAACGTACACTATCCTAACCGTCCCGGTTACTGTTACAGCAACTAGTAAATTTTTGGAGCGTTTTGATGAGCAACTGCTGTCAGATAGTATCCCCGTAGCCCCCACTATTACTACAACTATTAGTGTGATTCAGAACAGAACCCACAAATTTAAGTATGACCGAGGAAGATTTGTATTCGATATTAGAATAGACACATTAAAACTTTTAATACTACAGAATTTTCTCATCGCTGCACGCTGTTCTCTGACAGTCATACCACAACTTATTCATTCATCGTTCGAACAATCGATTCATTCATTACACATTTATTACAAGGCGTTATTGCAGGGCGCCGCGTGTGCACTATGGCATTGAACCTCGCAATTACAAATAATTATAAATTCAGAATTATGATAATCGCCGCACGTTTTTGTTCGGCAACCTCTGTGATCACAGCGCTGTTACAAGTTCTTAGACATACATACACTCACGCTTGTATCCCGTAAGGGTAGACAGAGACCACAGTTTGCCAAATACTACAACACACCTCATTCGCCTCATTCATATCTGTTCATATTTTCATAGACTTTCGTCGATCAAGGGTGCTACGAATTGACCTTTTTGATATGGTTCAAGTAAGTTTTTCCTGGGCGCACTCTCCTGACATTTCCACTAGCACTTGCCGGGTATATTCGTTTCGTCAATCGAATCTCTCATTCTTTCTAAATGTCCAAACCATTGGAGCGTTCCTTTCTCGATCCTTGTCACCACATCATATTTCAACTTACACCGGTCCCTTATCACGCTATTTCTCATTCGATTACTCAGGTTATTAGATGTTTTGAATAAACCATTATTCCTTTCGTGCAAAGTTTGTGTGTAAATCACGTTTGTACTATATTAATAGTAGAGGTCGTGCTTGAAAGTCATTATACTAATATTGTAATAAGAAAAATCCAATGATTTTATGTTTATTTTTGCTTGAATAACTACAAAACTGCTGTTTGACGTCGGCATAATAGTAGTATCACTCCATTTCTTCCCATGGATTCCGTGAGAACCAGCTAAGGACCAGGATATTAATGAGCAGCAGTTCATTCTGCGATTAAACCAAAATATAGCCTGCCAAGCGCGGAAATTATGGCAAATCCCTCCTTTTAAGGAGAAGGCGCATGCTCAACCGTGGATTTTAAGGGGCCGATGTTGATAATGAATTAAAAAACCCACCTCTACCACCTAAGACTACATCGCCACTTACCATCAGGTGGGATTGTAGTCAAGTGCTAACTTATTACAATTGAAAAAAAAATGTTTTCAAATGTGATTCTAAGTCGTAGTATGAGTAGCTTACAACACATTTTTTTTAAAAATAGGGTTCTACTACATTTTGTATCTATATGTTACCGGCAATGTATGAAAAGCAGGCATTCCATAGAATGCCTAGACATTGTTATAATACCCGGCGTTTTTAGGTAGTGTACGAAATATGATGATAATGATGAAGTATACTGTACATTAAATAGTCTAGTGGTTTGATCATACCAAGTATCTATTTTTATTACTAGTAGGAAAATGTCGTTGCCATATCGTGTTGCATTGATTTTAAGGACACAGCAAATAATGGAGGCTGAAGCCCCTAATCCAGTAAAACAACTCGGTTTCTTTCTACACATCCCACATCTATCTATACTATTATAAAATTGTTAAATGTCGAATTTTGAAAAATTAAAGATATTTAAAAATAAACTACACAGATCGACTAATTAAGGGCTTCTGAAACAGAATCCGGGGATGTTTGTTTATCAGTTTGTTCGAGTTTCACGCAAAAACTAATGGGTAGATTTTGATTAAACTATTACAGTCTTAAAGGGTACTATTCCGACTTAATCAATGCGGCATATTTCATCAAAATCGGTTCAGTAGAATTGAATATATAGCTTGATCCCTGTTTTAGTAATCGCCGCTTAGGCACGAGAGGTCAAGTAAAAGTGGTTCTAAGACAGTTTATATATAAATCTATGATTGTGTCGGAATTTCCCATGTAGCGGAAAACTGACATTCACACGGGCGATGCCGCGGGCAAAAGCTAGTGCCTTATAATAATGCGAATGAATGTGAGAATTTATAACCAGAGTTGAAGTGATTAGCAAGTACATGGAACTTCTCGAAATTGTGTACAACATCATCATCCCCAATCTATATTCTTCCCCACTACAAGGGCATATACGTAAGAAGTAGCCTCTTACTGGCCTAGCGCGGATTAGTAGGCTTCACACAACCATGCGGGCGTGCAGGTTTCATGAAGTTTTCCTTCTCCGTTGAGTACATCGGTGTCTACAATGTAGACCGTACAAGAATTAGAAATAACTCAGTGGTACGAGATCGAAATCGAACCCACGACCTTTAAATCGTACGTCGTATCTATAAGAATTATTGTACGTAGTTTCGTTTTGAATTTATAAAAAGTTAAAATAAAATCAGATTTTTAGCGAATTAAAACGATATCAGTGTCTAAGAAAACATTTTTGGGTAATATATTTGCAAATAATGCAAATATATTAAATATATTTGCATTAGAGTCAGATGGTATAATTACATTTGAGTCTCTTAAAATATAATTTTGAAAGAGCATTGCCATAACATTTGGCTTTTATTGTGATAATAATAATTTGGTAATAATATTCAACATGCAGCACCTGTAATCCATATTAATAAAATTGGATGTATGAATGTTTGTAGGCACTAATCTCTCAATCTACTGATCCGATTCTGATAAATTTTTAACTGATTAAAAATTAAAATCTGTATGTAGGACTATAATTTAAATCCTTAAGTATGCAAGTGAAACCGTGGACAAAATTGGTTATATATAAAATTATAAGTCAGGAAATTGATACTTATAAAACGGCACACTTAAATACAATCACGCCTTTTTCCCTGGTTCTTCGGAGGGAATCGAACCATGGATTCCCGCGTGACAGACGGAGATACTGACCACTATACTACCGAAGAATTGGGGTAGGCAGAGACCACATTTTTCCAATTGCTACGAGGAAAGTGGCTATCCGTACCCCACTTTTCCCCCCACACAAAACGAGACGTATCGGGTGGCGAACCATGACGCCAAAAAAGAAAATATGAAATAATAGCGTGCTTATAGAATCGTATATACAATTGATAGTCAAATATACCGTTCCCTAGGGGTTGACGATGACTTCATTACAATTACAAATTTAAATCTTACAAAGTGAGTGGCATTGTAGCTGTGAAAAACACGTTTGAAGTTGACAAATTTGTAGAAATTCCATATTAGCTAAGCAGGGAGTCTATTCAAAACCAAAAAATATGGCAAAAAAGATAGATGACAGAAAAATATATATAAAAATATTAATGAAAAAACCCCAAAACCCCGACTGCGCGAAAGAATGTCTGCTTTTATAAATTTGACGTACCCAGTGTCACTCTCACAGATAAGACGAGTCTAGCGACACCTGTCAAGCTAAAATCTATCAAGACATCTACGCTACAGAGCGTGCTAAATTAACACACATACACTCGAAACACATAACCCTCCTTCTGGTGCAGTCGAGTAACAAGTAAGAAATTACACAAAAAAGACACTGTGTGAGATCGAAATTGGTCTCTGACTCAGCTGATGCTGCAACTAAGATGCATACAGTGTTGGAATTCTGACACGGCCAGAGAGAGGCGACGACACGCAACCGACAGATACATATATAAATATACACATACAAATACACACATGTACACATTTACACAGTTATACACATTAAGTATACATACACAAACCAACACATACATAAAATTATCCCCACACAGACAGTACACCTGTCTCGAAAGCTGTATAAAATTTAAAGAAGCAAGTTTTAGAATCTGTGATATCCACTAATGTAACATACTCTTAACATAGATTAAAATATAATATTATTATTAAAATATTCTGTACACTTTGATTTAGCTCCAAACTAGGTTTCTCCAAATACTAAGCAACGATATACATGCATATATAGATAAACATCTATGACTCGGTTACAAATATTTGTGATTATCACACAAATTCTGCCTCTACTCAGAATTAGATCGGGGACCTATTGGCCTACAAACTTAAAAATACCTTCAAATCAACCCCATGATCGTACATTTAAAACTAACAGAGACAAAAACGTTACCTCAGCTATTAGAAAGACGCCGCCAAACACAACAAAGCTCCGTCAATAGACAGAACACTAAAACAGGCGTGTACACCTCACAGGTGGCTGCACAATACTGGCAGCCGATTTAAATCGAACTACCTCGTCCCCCGCACTTGTTCTACACACAGATGACGGAGGGGGAAACTACACAACTCAAGGGACCGTAGACAAGTTACTGAAGGACGGTACGCATCACTTACCTGCTGAAGTAAGGGAAGAAATATAGAAGTACCTGCGATGCGGTTCGGAATTCGAATTAATTGGTCGAAACCGACTTTTGGGGATTCGTTACGATTTGTTGGTTTAGTTATTACTAAATAAAATATCGTATTCGATATTTTTTCATACGTAAGCTACTAGTAAGGTATGTTTAGAAAGAACATTTATTACAATTAAATTTGGAATGGATTCAATTGTAGTGAATATTGACGCGACACTCTCAAATTTTGTTTATTGGTAATTAGTATTAGTTATTAGTGAACTAGATAGTCTGTATATACAATACTACCTTCTACCTGCGGCTTCACTCTCGTCGATGTCCTTAACTATACTCGTATGTCAGAGACCGTTGAAAATACAATTTTATTATATCCTCGGGATCAGTTTATTTTTACCCAATGTCCTTCTCTGTACCCCTGACAAGGTATGTACAAAATTTCATGTTAATTGGTTGAGTAATTAAGACATGAAAGCGTAACAAACTCACTTTCGCATTTATAATATTAGTTAGGATGCTAAATGATGAGGCACTAAATCGTCAAATAGTAATACAGATAGATGTCTATTACTCAGAAACAGTGACCTCATGAGATAGTAACACAGGTAGATGTCTATTATTCAGATACAATAACGTATAACGTCATAACCAACCCGTACTACGCCAGCGTGGTAGACTACGGCCTAATCCCCCTCCTGATCAGGGGAGGTCCGTGCCCCTGTAGTGGGAATGCGATGTACTAGAATAATGGACAGCAGTATTACCTTGTTACTCAACCAAACTCTATTGCGATCTCCAAGACGCCTGCAAATCGTGGAGACTATATCTAATCCCTCCTTTTTAAGGGGAGATGTCCATGTCTAGCATTAGAATTCCAACGGATGATGATAATAATGATGTTACTTCTCTAGGTGAGGTATCATTCTGAATAGAAAATATGTGAATTACAATAATTGCAGCCCACTTTGGAAAAACGCCCATTAAACATTCCCACGTTTATTGTAATCGATCCACCCATTCGATTATACATATCAATCGATATAGTCGAGTCTTCCTTACTTGGCGCATCACGTATCGTTAGCGAAGTAAAATGGGGAAAATCAGGTTACTCTAAACGATGTAATTGAAATTATTTTAATCATGTCTAAGGAAAAAACGTGGGACGACTCTTGGGTAAGATAATTTGCGTGAGGCCTAATTGAATCAGTAGCATGTTATGTTCAGTGAAAAATTTGACGCTCGAATGGAAGCAATTTATTAAATGTACCGTGAAAGAGGACGATAAAATTAATAATTAATTCAATATTTTCATTCAGCAATCATTATCATATATAAAACAGACGTCCACTGCTGGACATAGGTCTCCTCTAATGATCGCCACACCGAGCGGCTTTGAGACGTCTACATTCAAAGGATGCCGGTGACCATAATCCATTATTAGTCCAACTCGCCGGGGTCGTGGTTTATGACTCCTACACTTTAGGATTCCAACGTTCATCGGTTTTGCGAGGATGTCCTTTGGATTCCTTATCTTGTAGCGAAACTCAAAGTGTAGCTATCCATCATCAAACTCGGTTCTTTTACACAATGTAAATCTTTCACATATTTTCATAATATCTCCGCTACGTAATTCTAATATGGGCTCTGAGAACTTATAAAAACTACGCACACATATTTGTTATATTTACTTCTTAGAGAGCTTATGAAAACTACACAAACATATCTATATATTAATTTTTAACTTTACCACCAAAAGTCGTCAGAAAAAGTGACACGTTATTTGGAACAAAAACAAATTTTATAACAAAGTGAAATTTATTCTTAGAATTTAGATATGTCTTAGAAGTTAAAACGCAATTATAAAGCATATGTTGGGGAAGCAATAATTGCGCCACTACATCTAGTCCTGTGAGTGTTGCGATAATCGACTGAATCATACATCCAATCGATTCTGATAAAGTTATTGGTAATACGGTATTGGTAGTACTACTCAGATCGACTAATTAAGGACTTCTGAAACCGAATCCGTGNAAAGTCGTCAGAAAAAGTGACACGTTATTTGGAACAAAAACAAATTTTATAACAAAGTGAAATTTATTCTTGGAATTTAGATATGTCTTAGAAGTTAAAACGCAATTATAAAGCATATGTTGGGGAAGCAATAATTGCGCCACTACATCTAGTCCTGTGAGTGTTGCGATAGTCGACTGAATCATACATCCAATCGATTCTGATAAAGTTATTGGTAATACGGTATTGGTAGTACTACTCAGATCGACTAATTAAGGACTTCTGAAACCGAATCCGTCGCTGTTTTTTTGTTCGGGCTTCACGCAAACACCAGCGGGTAGATTTTAGTTAAACTGTTACATTCTTAAAGGTACTATTGCTAGTTAAATCGACATATTTTATCAAAATCGGTCCAGTAGAATTGAAGATACAGCTTGATCCCTGTTTTAGTAGTCGCCGTAAAGGTACGAGAGGTCAAGTAAAAGTGGTTTTGGCTTTTTATATAAATCTATGACTGTCGGGTTTTCCCATTTAGCAGAAACCAGACATTCACGCGGGCGGAGCTGCAAGTTTTCCATTAATTTGTACAACTATATGCATTTTTTTTAGAAAATCGTTCCAAATATCTCAAAACAAACTACTAAAACAGATACGATGATAATCCCAAGCAAATACAATTTAATCAGCAGTATTAGATTTTTTATATATTTAATGGGTATCTCAAGTTAGTCGAAGGTCAACAAGATTCGTTATGTTCTTTATAATTCAATTAACATAAATCAATACATAATTATATAGTTCTTCGAATTCGTTTATATAACCTGAACATAGCTCCTCCTACTCTTACAATGAATCTTATAAGTCGTAAACTTCAAATTTAAAATAGTTTATAAAACTTACCAACCGCTCCCTTCTCTTCCTTTCGGTCACGGGGCATTAGACGACTTGCGTCTTGATAATAGACGGTAAAAACGCAAAATAATACCTAAATTATAATATTATTGATATCTATTTCTCTAGCAAGTATTTCTCTTGGTTGTTATATCATAATGCAATATACGGATTAGTCTATCTTTATTAAAAATGCAAAACAAAATACTATTATAAAAGATATCTCTATTAAATTCTGTATGATGTATAATTTATTTTATATATTAACTGACTAATCCCGGAATTACTCGTAAGTTCATGAAAACCTTTCCAAGTCTTTTTTTGTTATAGAACTTCCAAGGTACAAGTGTGGGTGGTTTAAAAATAATGCTTTCGGGTACAGGTAGTTCCTGGAAGATGGACAGTAAAAATATATTGTCTCTTTGAGTTGTATTGAATTTTTTTGTAGATTGACAATAAATTGTCAAGTGTCCTTTGTCCAATGACAATAGTATTATTAACGGCACTATAACGTGTAGCTATTTAACACATAAGTACACAATAAACAATTACTACTCTTCAAAATTCACATTTAAATGATCTTTTTCAACAAATAAATGTTCATAAATGTTCTGTCAATCGTTAAGAAAACCGGGCTCAAAAGTACACCCAGCGGTACTCCAAGTATAACCATTAAATATTTCAAAAGCTGAACAATTTACTGTTGCAATTGTTCATTTATATCAAATCTTTGGTTGTGCAAATCCTAATTCTAACAAAACTGACATCAATTTATATCCGTTTCGATATAGAATTAGACACTCACGTAGTTGCTAGCAACGAGTACGATCGTACGCTAGATATGGCTATATTGGGCCTGACGTTCCTCGGTCGGTCGTGACTACAATACGAATGCAACATTATGAAGAATACGAGGTGTACCGTGGAATGTTAGACTTTTGGCATAAAGCTCTGTTGAAGTATAGAATAGTATTTAAGTACATACTAGCTTTTGCCCGCGGCTCCACCACTGTTAATGTCGATTTTCCGCTACACGGGAAATCCCGAAATAATCACAGATTTATATATAAACAATTATATTTAAGTATATATAGTATTAGCGAAATCATCATCACAATAATGTTACGTATTTAATGTTTTATTATATTATCTATTTGGTATGGTCTCTGCCTACCCTTATGGGATATTCGGCGTGAGTGTATGTATGTATGTATGTAATATACATTTTATTCTCGTGATAGTTCTTTGGTGTGTTATTCAAACAAATTTAAATAAATAGATGAATATTTCAATGCTTTTGAATTTTCATTCCTTTTTATTATTTGTGAAATTATGATTATGAGAAAATTTACAAACTTGAGATTCAAAAATTTAAAATGCACTCAAGCCTATTGGTTAAAAAATACTTCCTTACATCTTTGTCGCCTTCGCTTAATGTTTAACAATAATAGAAACAAAATTCTAAACATAGGTATATGTTTAGAATTTTGTTATTCATAAAATCTATTATTCCTGCTTTAACCTAACACGTGGTTTGTCTCTTTTTATATCATTACAAATTTATTAAAACTGAAAGGGACAAACTACAGATTAGCTTAAACTAGGTGTAAATATTTTTATGTATAAGGCCAATAATGTTTAAGGTTTTTTTTTTATATTTAAATCTATATAATAAATCTAAGTCACTCGCCTGAAACGCGGGAGACCGGGGTTCGATTCCCCGCCGGAGAGCCAGGGAAAAAGGCGTGAGTGTGTGTATGTATGTGTATGTAAGTCACTCGCTTAATTCGAAGATACGAAACACAATACCACAAAACAATGTTCTAATTTAATTTGGACATTAGAGATATAACGACGCGAGGTACTGTACGCTCCGTCGGGTTTTACTGTTCACACGAGAATTCACGGTCGCTGACCATGTAAATGAGAATGTACAAGTGACTAACACTTGGAAGGTTTAGACAAAAATACACATAGGGGAGACGCATCGACTCACGAAAATATTACGAAAATATTCTGTAACAATTATTTCAACATGACAAATACCCGTGGATGCTGTGGTGGCCAGCTAAGGGATGCACCAAAATAATAGGTAACAGCGTTAACCTGTTACTCAATCAACATCTACTGCGATATCCAAATCTGACAAATGTGAAGATTATGATTCTTTAGAAAAAGATTATGATTTTTCCTTTCAAATCCCTCCTTTCTAAGGAGAAGCCTATATCCGCTCGAGAGTGTTCATGATGATAGGTGATGATAAAACAATTATCATCATCATAAGCCCGTGTGTGTATATACATACATACATATTTATTTTGAGAAAAAGTGCTCCTTAACTATTTTTCTTAAAACAGAGAAGAACTATCCTAACCAGAATTTATTTATTTTTTACCTGCGATTATGATAGATGAAGTTATAATTTATATAAGTTATAAATGGAAATATTATAAACTTTGACAGATATAAACCTAATTTCAATTGAGATCATATAACAAGATTATTTTGCCTTATGATGGCAAAAAGGGTAATTGTTTACATTAGTGACACTTTTGCTTATTGACTTGAAATAAATTTTAATAGATAGAGGACCCGCGGATGCAGTATATTTTAAAAGTTTGATTTGGGGGAATTCAACCACTTTAGAGAAAAAAAAATTAAAATTCTTAGTGGTGGGTGTAAAAATCTTTGTTAAGGAGAAATAACACGATAAATGGCCAAAAATAGGTGCGATAACGAGCGAAGCGAGAAGGAGCGTTAGGTCACTGTAGAAAATGCATGAGCCGAGCGAGCA
>WUAW01017043.1:4423-14606 GCA_017165845.1 Thaumetopoea pityocampa | reverse complement strand
ATAACTCAGTGGTACGGGACCGGGATTCGAACCCACGACCCTTCGATCGTAAGCCGTGTCTAAAACCACTGAAACAAACATAGATTTATATAAAAAGCCCAAGAACCACTTTTACTTGAGCTCACCTACTTTAACGATGGCTACTAAATTAGGGATTAAGCTGTAACTTCAATACTACTGGAAAAAATTTGATGAAATGTGCTGCAGTATATAAGTCGGAATAGTACCTTTAAGACTGTAAGAGTTTAACCAAAATCTGCCAGTTGGTTTTTGCATGAAGCCCGAATAAGCAAACAAACAAACATCGACGGATTTGGTTCTAAAAACTCTTAATTAGTCGATTTGAGTAGTTTGTTTCTAAATGTCTTTGATTTTTAAAAAAATGACTTAACAATCTTATAATAGTATAGATTTATACAATAATTAGAAATCATAACGATATAAGATATAACGAGGCTATGATCCAAATCAAGAACACTCACGTAAAAATATATTTAAAAATAAAAAAATGCAAAACCCAGTTTCCTCGTGTGAAAAAAGCATCTTTTAGAGATAAAAATTAACACAAAATAACGATAAAGCATTTTGTCTCGTCTCGATCCCAGAGGATCAAACTGTCGCAGTCGTATTTATTTTATAAATTTATAGGTGCTCTAGTACCAAGACACTTTTATACACCTAAGCTCAGACACGTCTGCAGTTGACACGGCGCAAGTTAAAAGGAAAAGTAAAACCCCTTTAAAGGGGTGATGCGCCAAACTTAGTAAAGTATTTTCTTCAGCTGTATTGCTCTAGTGTCTCTCAGTCTGCATATTTATATATGCTAAATGTAAAAGTATATTTTAACTAAAAATATTTCTCGTATATTCAAAAAGCGAAGTCATTGATACCCAAATTAGTCTATATTGACCCCCCAGGGGTCGACGATGACTTCACTACAGTTGGAAATTTAAATCTTTCAAATTAGCACTATACACTAGTTTAGTGCTACATCAAAAACATCTTGAAGTGGATGAATTTGCAAAAATTCAATATTAGTAAGTGGTTTACGAGACAAAAAAGTTTGAGAACCACTGGTATAGACTTTTAAAACAGAATCTGTTTGAATTGTGTAATGGAAATTTCTAATATTATTAATAAGTTGTTTATTTTAATGAAGTATCGCATGAATTAGTATGGTTCTGAATATCATCATTAGGAGATAGATTACGGTCCACTGCTGGACATAGGCATAAAAACATTAGCTGTCTCTGTCATGGGACTAATTCTGATATTCTTGTCTGAAATAGATACAGTGGAAAAATTAGTAGTGCAAATGTCGTTTGACGATGTTAAATGAAATGCTTCCAACGAAATACTGAGCTTTAATTATTAAGCACAGGGGGGCATTGTAGTCACCTGAATGCACTTTAGTAAAGTCGAACGAGAGATTATTTATTTATCTTATGATAAATAAATGATCAATAAATAAGCCTTATGGCTTATTTATTGATGATGAATAACAGCCGAGATTGGTCGCTAGATGAATATACCGTAAGTAATATAGAGTTAGATTCAAAAGAGCTATCATATAAAGAGAATACTGTATTTTTATTTATTACGAATACCTTTTCTTAATGCGTTTATATTTTAATTCTTTTGACAGTTCAAATTAGTGTAGTATAGCATAGTCTAGCATAGCACAGCACAGCACAGCGCAGCGCTGCGCAGCACAGCATAGTATAGTATTTTAATAATATATATAATTATTTTGTGATTATTAATAAAAATATATTATTATTAAAAGCCCTCGATGTATAATGTCATTTCGCACTTGGCCATTTTTTTATCTAAATAACGCTTCGATACCTCCGCGCTCCATCTGTCCACTTCAGCTCCATCGATTCAATCCGGCCTTACGTCCGGTCACTTTTCCACAAATCGTGCGAAGGATTTAATCTGCGAAAATATTCACATTCCTATTCAGCCATACGGAATGTTCATGTCATATTGGCCATATTTTGTATTAAGCACGTATTGCACACAACTATGTTCTTATTTCATATGAAATTTCGCTGTGTCGTGCCAACACAATAATAGCGTCATTCCATATCTCCCCGTGGATGCTGTGAGAACCAGTTAAGGAATGTATCAGGATAATGGGCAGCAGCTTTAACCTGTTATTCAATCAAATCCCCCACTGCGATACACGCCTGCCAAACGTGGAGATTATGGCAAATCTCTCCCTTTTTAAGAAGGAGTCTCATGCCCAGCAGTGGGTTTTAGCATGTACTGATGATGATCGTGTTGTGAAATTATGCAATGTAATATTACACATCTGCGTGTGTGGCGTCAGCGTAATAATGGTGACAAAGAGATATCTTTCAAGCAGAGAAATAAAGAAAGAGAAAGACAAGAAACCGCTGAGGATAAAGATTCCTTTACATCTGCCACTCTGAAGATCCGTAATATCAAAGGAATCATCCAAGAATTGTAAGCTATTTAAAAAGATCAGATACAGTAAATAATTAAACAACAAACTCGTATTGGAAGTTACTTAATACTTTTACCATTTTCCAAATATGTTATCTGTTACCTGCTACTTGTTACCTGTTATCTGTTACCTGTTATCTATTGTCTATTATCTGTTGTCTATAGTCTTTTGTGTATTGTTTATCATTTATTAGCAATTATCTATTATCTATTAAATATTATCTAAATTATATTATCTATTGTATATTATTTATTATCTGTTATCTATAATCTGTTGTCTATTATCTGTTGTCTGTTATCCGTTATCTATTAAATATTATCTATTATCCATTATCTATTATACATACATACATATATCACGCCGATATCCCATAAGGGTAGGCAGAGATCATAGTTTGCTACATACTACGATGCTGACACAGCTCTTTCGCCTCATCCACATCCATGCATTTTTTCATAGACTCGTCGATTAAGGATGCTACGAACTTGGCCTTTTTGAAACAAATTGTTAGTATATAATAGTTAAGGTAAGTTTAAGGTGTTATCTATTATCTATAATAGATAATATCTTTTCCCTATATGATGCTGATTCTGTTGTAACGGAATTTAACTAAATTTAGTTCCTCCCTATCTTTTTCTAATATCAAATGAGATAGCAAATATTTATAGCAGGTCTCGTTTGATAGACAAACGGTTCAAAAAATGTTGCGTTTTTGCGTATCTTGAGTCCGTATGTTCCGAGATCGCGTCTAAATCTTTTAATTTTGACGTTCTAAACGAAATATACACCACGAAAATGGTAGCTATCGTTTTGAACTTTGACATTAGAAAACGATAGAAAGGGATTAAATTTTGTCAAGTTATGTAACAACAGAATCAGCAACAATATTATAAACGTCAATGTGAGTTTGTTTGTTTGTTATGCTTTTACGCCTTAACTACTCAACCGATCATCATGAAATTTTTTACACACATTTTCAGGGGTACAGAGAAGGACATGAGGTACATTTTATCCCAAAAAAAACTGTTCCCGAGGGATGAAAAATTGTATTTTCAACGGTCTTTGATATGTATTTGAGGACATCAACGCAAGCGAAGCCGCGAGTAAAAACTAGTGTAGAATAATCGCAATCGAATGACTACTACAAGTTACTTAATCAGTCAGTGGGAGTTCTAAACACCAGATCCAAGTGCTGAGCGTTTAATAAACAAAGAACTGACATTTTTTGTCTCTTAATGTCTCAAAAGTGACAAAAACAGCTGTCATCGCAACAACTGCGAGGCGAAACTGAATATTTTATCACCTGGCGTCAGTTAAATATTTAAATTTGTGGAGATACAAAGTTGAAGAAATATTTCACAATACACGTACATTGTGGTGCAGTGATGCCAGACATTGCTCGCGATCGAAAGGTCGTAGGTTTGATCCTGGTTTCCTATCACCGAGTTATTTCTAATTCATGTACGGTCTACATTGTAGACACCAATGTACTTAACGGAGAAGGAAAACTTCGTGATGAAATCTGCATGCCCGCATGGATGTGTGAAGTCTATTAACCCACACTAGGTCAGCGTAGTAGATTACGCCCTAATCCCACTCCTGATTAGGGGGAGTCCGTGCCCCTGCAGTGGGGAAGAACATGGACTGGGGATGAGATGTATTAAGTACACAATACCTAAATAGTTGTTATCTTAATATGATAATAGTTGTTATCTTAATATGATAATCTTTCATACGCTTAATACTGACTGTGTATAGATATTGTATACTGTTTCATCCGTACAGGTCTCCCGCGGTACAGGAATACCTAGTGCGGGGGCCAACCCTATGGTATTAAAGAGAAAGGGTATACCCTTTCTGACTCATGACTTATGTAGTCATAGTCATGTCGATAGATGACTCATAAGTCATCTATCGACGACTGATGACGGTGAACATAACAAGGGATACCAGGGTAATGGGCTGGAGCGTTATCCTACTATTCAATCTAAATTTACTACGATCTCCAAGACGCTTGCTAAGTGTGGAGATTATGGCAAATTCCTTAAAAAAAGAGGAGGTCTATATCCAACAGTGGACATTTACGGGCTGATGATGATGATGATGATGAAATTTTATTACTTCTATTATCATCATCAGTCATTTGAACTCCATTGTTAGACGCAGGGCCCTACATAAAAGAAATGAATTTGCCAAAATTTCCATAATTGGCAGAATTTTGGATATCGCATTCAGTGTTCGTTGAATGGTGAAATAAAGTTGCTATGAATAGAGTGTCCTTCAGTTATTAGATAAAGTGACGTCATCAATATATCAATATGCCCCAAATCAGATTATAATAAAAACAATTTATTAGTATGTGTTATCTGTGCAGATACGGAATATAGATATGAGTAATTAATGGCGTTGAATCTATTCATCTCTCACTCGCACACTATTGCTATGTATTAATATCCACGATTATTTTTCTTCTACTACTCTCTGACGGAGCGATAGTGGTCATGGATCGGTTGAATACTTACGGCTTGTGTGAGACTTCTCCGTATATATTCGCGGCACTGAGTGTACACTCATTAAGAGAACACCTCGTAGACGATATAGTGAGGTCTGTTCACTTTGTGGGTGATCGAACGCAAGAACGGTTAACCTTCTACTCTTTTTTGTACCATTGATCGTTTTAATGAGTTTCGTTGTGAATTATGTTTCTTAAAGATTCGCACTTTCGCATTTAATAGGGTTGTTTCCCGCAAATACCATTAAAAAAACTTTTTTGTAAAACAGTAACGGAATTAGTGGTAAAATGAGGTAGTAATTAATATTTAAAAAACGACCATAACAGAGGGTGTAGTGGGGATATCTCCTTATCTCTCTCGCATGCCCGCACCATAATGGCGTTGAAGTCATAAAACAGTATTTTTGTTTTTGTAACTTGATAATTTCCCCTATTTTCAAATATAAAAGCTTTTTAACTTACCTATTACGGAACTTGATTTATAAAATTATTTCCATTTTAGTTCATATTAGCCTGAACTTGATTTATAAAATTCTCTCCATTTTAGTTTGTGCTAGTCTTTGCTCGTGGCTTCGCCTGTGTGAATGTTGGTTTTCTGTACATGAGAAATCCTAAACAATCATATATTTATTTAAAAAAGCATATTAACCACTTTTACTTGAGCTCTCGTACCTTTATAGCGGCTACTAAAATAAGAATCAAGCAGTATCTTCAATTCTACTGGATCTATTTTTGATAAAGCATATCGCAGTATTTAATTCGGAATAGTACCTTTAAGATTGTAACAGTTTGACCAAAATCTACCCGTTGATTTTTGTGTGAAGCCCGAACAAACAAACAAACAAACATCGACAAATTTGTTTTCAGAAGTCGACTGAGTAGTTTGTATTTAAATATAATTGATTTCTGAAAATTTGACATTTGTCGATTCTATAGAAGCATATAGATATAGCATAAGTTTTTGATAAAACTAAAGAAATTGAGTCAAGTACTGTATTCAATTCAATCCACAGCTGTAGACAGGATATAAAAAAATCCAATCACAAGATGGCATCAACGCTATTGATTCAGGCGCCGCTTTGTTCGCACGAGTCGTACAAGGAGGTACTCTATTATCATTGGCATGTCTGCAAACCAACAGTGGATAGATCACACTCCGTTCTGGCTGTTCCACATACCTGGCATTACAATTAGATGTCACTTCATGGTTCGCTGGGTGCACTACTAGACTAGCAAACGTAGGCATGAAATTGCTTTTCAACTACATATACATAATACAGTAACTATCTACACTAAGAGAATCATACTGTATGTTATTGATTACAATTAAATTAATATATAAATAATAGGTAACACAGGTAAAAGTTTTAATATTTATTCATAGTAAATGTCATAGTGGTGTAGTGCTTATATGCACGACTCACCATCGAAAGGTCGCGGGTTCGATCCCGGTCCCGTAATACTGACTTATTTCTAATTCATGTACACTGTAGACACCAGTATACTCAACGGAGAAGGAAACCTTCGTCAGGAAACCTGCATGCCCGTATAGGTGTGTAAAGTCTACCAATGCGAACAAGGCCAGCGTGGCAGACCATGACCTAATCGTCTTCCTAATCAGGAGAGGTCCGTGTCCCTGTAGTGGTGATGAATATGGACCGGGGATGATGATCATGAATATCGGTTAGTTATAAATAATGTAGGTAAAAATTTCAATATATAATCATAGTAAATGATGTTATAAGTAATATAGGTAACAATTTAAATATTTAGTCATACTAAATATCGGCGACGTTATAAATAACATAGGTAAACATTTAAATATTTAGTCATACGAAATGTCGATGACGTTATAAATGACATAGGTAAACATTTATATATTTAGTCATACGAAATATCGATGACGTTATAAATAACATAGGTAAAAATTTAAATATTTAGTCATACGAAATATCGGTGACGTTTTAAATAACATAGGTAAACATTTAAATATTTAGTCATACGAAATGTCGATGACGTTATAAATGACATAGGTAAACACTTAAATATTTAGTCACACTAAATGTCGGTGACGTTATAAATAACATATATTAAAATTTAAATATTTTGTCACTATAAATGTCAGTGACGTTATTAATAATATACGTAACAATTTAAGTATTTTGTCATATTAATGTTCATGACGTTACCTATGTAACAAATTAAAATCGATTTCAATATTACACTTTGACGATTCGTTTATCGCAAACAAGTAAAAATATTTCGACACCTTCATGCAACTCATTTTCTCATTCTAACTCACTTTATGTTTTTAGAGGAGATTAAAATATAAGTTAAAAATTTATACAAAGATCAAGAAAATAATCTCTATCTAATGTATTTAGGAACACTATTTACATCTACTTTAAGGTTGTAAGGGAAAACGTTTTCATTGTTCTGTGAAGAAAATCATTATATATTTTATTATTATACATTTTTTTATTTAATAAGAACAATATAAATCAATATGCGAAAAAATGAGTTACGATGCTATTGCATGGAGGTGTCGATTTATCAAAATGCGTCTCTAGTGGATTTTATTTTACATAAAGTTTTATTTCACTAGGCCGCTCGCAAATTGCCATGAATCCTGAACACCAGCCCAATATCACTCATTCACCCATCAGTAATAATTCATAATCCCGTTAGACGTCGACAACAAAACGTTAGGGTGTGGACTGAGTACTGAGGATCATTTTCGTTCAAATAATTATCGAGTAGAGTCATCATCATTATATTAGCACACACACGTCCACTGCTAGGCCTATAGCCTATATAGGCCTAGCAGATATAGGCCTATTCTCTTTCTTGTACTTTTTCTAATTTGATTCGGAATTAAGGGTTTATTAGAAGTAGACAGATCGCTGTAATCGCCATAATATAAGCATTATAAAATTGTCAAATTTTGTAGATCAAAGATATTATATTAAAAAAAACTACTTAGATCGACTAATCGACGAAAGTGTATGAGAAGATCTATGGATGTGGATGAGGCGAGAGAGGTGTGTCAAGATAGTATGTGGCAAACTGTGGTCTCTGCCTACCCTTATAGGACGCCGGCGTGAGTGTATGTATGTAGATAGACTAATTAAGGGTTTCTGAAACCAAATCCGTCGATCTTATTTAGTTGGTTTGTTTGTTTGTTCGAACTTTACGCAAAAACAAGCAGGTAGATTTTGATCAAATTGTTATAGTCTTAAATTCCGAGTTAATACTGCTGTATGTTTTTTCAAAATTGGTTCAGTAGAATGAAAAAACAGCTTGATCCCCGTTTTAGTAGCCGCCTTAATGATATGTGAGCTCAAATAAAAATAGTTTTAAGGCTTTTTTAATCCTTGACGCAAAAAGAGCGGTGTTATAACTTTGACGCATGTGTCTGTCCGTGTCTGTGTATCTGTGTGTTGGTCTGTGGCCTCGTAGAACGAATGAACCAATTTAGATAGTTTTTGTTTGATAGTTGATGTGATCGAGACGGGTCTTAGCTATAATCTATGAAGATCAGCCCAGTAGTTTGGAGACCACCAGCTCATTTCCTATTTGACAAAATGTTCTTACCAACTTTAAATAGTCTAATTGATAGATATTTTGGTCTACTGTTACTTCGATGGTATTTCTAAGACATGGTAACCTTAAACTGATGATGCAGCATCAAATAGTCTGTGGGATACCCAACTCCTCAACAAGTTATAGCAGATATAGCGTGTTTAGGCTCATAAAATTGCTCTCAATGAATACTTATTGAGAATACTTTTTGAGACCATTTTTATGAGCCCAAACACGCTGTATCAAACACATACGTGTTAGATAGATCATGATCGAGGATACTGAGAATGAGCGGATTTCGACAAGCAAATTCTTCTATTGCGATTTTGTTTCATCCCGAAAAGTGTTTACGTGAAGGTGAAGACTGAGCGTTGTTCGTAGCGTGTCTACTAATAAACAATTTAAAAAGTCTGAAATAAAAATAAATCACAAAGTTAAAACCCCTCGACACAAACTTCTAAAAAGTAAACAAATAAGTTTGTTGGCCCTCTAACTTTATTATAAGTACCCAGCATTTTAAACTAGCAGTCGTCGCGTCGGGGGGCCACTAAGTAAATAAAATGAAACTATTATTAATTTTGAACTGTGGATGCGGAATGTGTAAGCCTATATAGCGAGATGGTTAGTGACCCAATTATGACGTTGAAGATGACGTCACCAGTTATGGATCGAAGTGTGGCAGGAGTGGCAGTATCGGAAAAGGGAAGATCTTCTAACCAGACGGGTGTTATGTCTGGCGGGGCCTGCCACTGCCCCGATGGTAGATGTCGGGACGTTGTATATACGCTAAGTCGCTATTAAACTCTATGCGCGTGATTCAGACTTAGGAGAGAGAGCGCTAAACAGAAGAGGTTTATGAATTATATAGATTAACAATAATAAAAATATCTTTAGCGGGTCCCCCGCTGCGATGATTCTTGGATCAAAATACTGGGTACTAATAATAAAGTGCCAACAAATACATATTACTTGTTTACTTTTTAGAAGGTTTTTGTGTCGGGGTTTTTTTCAATTTTTATTTTTCATTATTATTATTGCTTGGCTTATTAACCTTTTCTGTTAGGCGCTCTCTCTTTTAGGCTTACAGATTCTGCATTCGTAGTTCAAATTAAGTAAAAGTTTCATTTTATTTACTTAGTGGATGACTCTTGGATCAAAATACTGGGTACATAGAGTACCAACAAATACATATTATTTGTTTACTTTATAGATGCTTTTTTAAGTCGGGGGTTTATTAAATTTCTTAATTTAATTTTTTGTATAAAATCTATCATTGTTTCGGGATTTTCCACGTAGCGGGAAACCGATATTTACGCAGGCAGAGCCACGGTCAAAAGGTAGTAATATATAATGTTGTGGACATTTTTTTCACACACACCTAGCCCCAAATTAGAATTCCTTGTATTTTGGGTACTATACAACCATATATTATATAATTATATAGATAAACATTCATGACTTGAATACAAACATTCGTGCTCATCACACAATGTTTGTCCATACCAGGATTCAAACCCAGGAACAATTGTTACAGAAAGACGGGTAAATCCGATCACCATAGATATCGGAAAAAAAGTAAATATTCTAAATTGTAAATGAATTTTTTTTTTCTTTTT
>WUAW01017035.1:48769-65180 GCA_017165845.1 Thaumetopoea pityocampa | reverse complement strand
TAACGCAATGAGGAACTTTAACATTTTTAATTTTATAAAATGGCGGCGTTGTGGTTCTCCACTCGACACGTCTCGTTGCTCGCGGGGGCGAAATGTGGGCTGCGGGTAGCCACTCTGCTACATTGAACGATCGTAGCAGGTGGAAAGAAGTGGTCTCTGCCTACCCCAATGGGAAAGAGGCGTACTATTTTTTTTTCTATTCAGGCGATGGGATTTCTGGTTGTTACATTGGAATTTTAAGACATTTGCCAATTATTCGTCTTTGTATATAATTATTATTTATAATGTTGTTTTTGTAGGAGGAACTGACGAAACTACACGAAATACCCAACTCATTGGCTGTGTTCTGTATGGCAACATATGGTGAAGGAGATCCCACAGACAATTCAATGGAATTCTATGAATGGTTAAAGAACGGTGATCCAGATTTAACCGGTCTAAATTATGCGGTAACTATTAATATTTATGTACATTTATAATAAGAGTTAGTTAGGACAGCAACCGAATGGGAAAATGTACAATGCTGGTTATAAGCATTTTTCTATAGACGGTTGCGCTTCGGTAACTTTTTTTTGTTTTAATAAACAATATTATTATAACTATCATCATCATATATAAAAATATGTTTAGGTAACAAATATCGATATATATCAAGTCGTCAAGGATGAAACTTGTAGGACAGTAAAGAAGTATTTAAGGTCACCGTTAAGTCTGACCCATGTCAAAGTGCTTATGAATTGTCATTAAAGTTTGGTGTTAGCAAACAAATAATATTAACTCGATTAGCTCAAATCGGGAAAGTGAAAAAATAAGTGTGTTAATGAATCCCCATGAACTGAAGGAAAACTGAAACAAATGCGTTTGGAAGCTTGTTTAATGTTGCTTACTCGTGTATCTATATATTAATCTGATCCATTTTGAATCGAATAATTACTTGTGATGAGACATGGATTCAGTATGACAATCACAAACATTCAGCACACTACAGTTAGATAAGGATGAAGCACCAAAACATACTCTAAAGCGCGCGATGCAACAAAGCGCTCCAAGGAATTCATCAGAAGAAGCTGATGAAGATGAAGAAGTTGGTGGTCTAGCTAAGGTTGAATACGATTTCATGAAACCAGGCTCATCGATTACAGCAGGAGTATACTGTAACCAACTAGACAAAATTATGCTAAAAATCAAAGAAAAGCAGCCCAGATTGGTCAACAGATCGACTCCTATCTTACTGCAAGATGACGCCAGATCACACACTGCACAAATGACCGTGGCAAAACTACAGGAATTAGAGTTGGAATTTCTTCATCATACATATACTCACCAAGTCTAGTTCTCGCTGACTCAACACACACCAGTTCTTTTGCAATTCGGACAGCTTTTTGATAGCTAAAAATTTCAATTCCGATAATGTGGTAAAAATAGCCTCCCAGGAATTCATAGACTCTTGTCCGCCAGGGTTTTACGCCACCGGCCTGATCAACCTGCCACTTAAATGGAAAAAGTGTGTGGACAATATGAGCGCATATTTTGATGGATATAATAATTTCTTGTAAGTTATCAGCAAACTTTGCCTTTTTTACAAATTTCGTCCTTGACGACCTGAAAATTGCTCTGTGGCCCCAGGGTCACTCCATATCTTCTACGAGAACCGGTTGAGAGATACTCTTAGGTAATGTTTAGCAGCATACGATTCAAGGTACCAAGGTAGATAGACCTCGGTTGTCTAGTCGCGCGGTTCTCAACCACAGTGTCGTGACTCATTGGTGGGTCGCAAGCACCTGTCAAGTGTGTTGCGAGATTTACAAATACAAAATGTTTATCAAAGGTGCCCCGGGGAATTGTACCTCTGGGGTAATTGCGTTTATTTGAGAGTACTTAAAAATTATAATATTATAAAATATTATATTTACTAGATTAAAGATGTATAATTTAATAGATGTACCTAGCTTCAACTATCAAAAATTTTGCATGTAAGTATGTAAGGGTGTCGCGATTTGTAAAGAGTATGTTGGTGCGTCGCTGAGTAAAAAAGGTTGAAAACTGCTGGACTAGTCGCTTGGAGGCCTACGAAGATAACGGCAAATTATCACACAGGAGACCCACACCCAGTACTGGAATTCAGCGGACTGACGGTAATAATGATGTTGATGAACTGATTGTGTGTTTGTTGCATTGTAATCTATTATATATTATTATAAAATTGTAAAATGGCAATTTTGTAACTCAAAGATATTTTAAAAAATTACCCAGATCGACTAATTAAGGACTTCTGAAACCAAATCTGTCAGTTTTGATTAAACAATTACAGTTTTAAAGGTTCTATTTCGGCTATATGTTGCATCAAAATCGGTCCAGTAGAATTGAAGATAGAGCTTGATCCCTATTTTATTAGCCACCGTTAAGGTAAGAGAGCTCAAGTAAAAGTGGTTCATAGTTTTTTTTTTTGATATAAATTTATCATTGTTTCGTGTCTCGTGATAAACACGAATCGATAATCGGTAACTAAATATAGTTACAAAGGACAGCGCTTAAAAAATCGTTGTACTTTGTTACCGTTTCTGAATATTTTACTACGACATAATTCTGGTCCGGATTTCTTTTCGGCGACTACATCACGATTCTAATCCAAATAAATATTGCAGTAGTTACTTTAGCAGACCAGATAATTGGAGACAAATTAATAACATAATTTCAAAGCAAAAACACAGACTAACGTTTCACAAAGTTGAATAATGTCCAAAATTAAAACGAATAGTGCTTGTGAGTGCCGAGTACTGACATCATCATCATTATCATCATATCAGCCCACAGACGTCCACTGCTGGACATAGGCCATCCCTAATGATCGCCACACCGAGCAACTTAACTTTTATTAAGTCATGTCCGGTTCTGGGTCGACATACCAGCACTATAGGACCCCAATGTCTGACATACATACGTATATGAGAATATTTTAAATCAAAGTTTGAAGTTCCGGTCCACAGTAGACTACGCCTAATTGTAGACAGTCCATAAATTGTATACTCGTGTAAAAGTGTGTAGCAGATGATTTATACAGCGTCTAGTAGATTTTTTAATAGAAATAAATATTATCTGTACTATTCTATAATTGTTAAACGTCAAATTTTGTAAAGCAAAGATATTAAAAAAAAACTTAGATCGACTAATTAAGGTCTTCTGAAACTAAATCCGTCGATGTTTGTTTGTTTGAGCTTCACGCAAAAACCACCCGGTAGATTTTGGTCAAACTGTTACAGTCGTAAAGGTACTATTTTGATTTAAATACTGCGGCATGTTTCACCAAAATCGGTCCAGTAGAATTGAAGATACAGCTTGATTCCTGTTTTAATAGCCACCGTTAAGGTACAAAAGCTTAAGTGCTTTTAAGGTTATTTTTATATAAATATATGTGTATAGTTTCGGGATTTCCCATGCAGCAGAAAACCGACATTCATGCGGGTGAAGCCGCGGGCAAAAGCTAGTTAAAAATTACCATCAATCGGTCATAATATACAAATTGGGTTCGGAATGGTAACAGAGACTTAGCGGCAAACCGTAACATCGCCTAGAGCTTTATTTTACTGTTTTATATTAGTTTATTGTGATGTTTGATATGTAAATTTGTTGTTGTTTTGGGTATCAATTGTCAACATTTATTTATTTATTTATTTATTAAAGTATATATACAGGTTACAGCCAAAAAAGAAAACAGAATACAATATAGCAATTAAGGATCCATGTAATAACCCAAAAATGTATATAGGATGATTAAACTTAACAAGTAACTAAATTAATAAATGAGAAAAAGAAAATTCATGTAACACTGTTTAAAACACCAAGATGGTGTTGGAGGTTACTAAATAAGTAACCATAGTTAAGTCGATAGAGCTTCCTAAATCTTGGACTTAATATCTCGTTTATATGTAGAGTACCGTGATCCAAAGATGTCATGATCAATTTTGTGTGTAGAAGTAGCCTCACTGTAAAATCTACACGTCCTCATAACAGGATTGTAGCTGGAGGTATTATTTTTTAAACCTTGAGTGAAAAAAATGTGTGGATTCCGCGTAAGGTGTCTCATGTTAATAATAGTTGTTGAAAGTAAATGAGCGAAATCAATTCGAGAGTGCAGAATTTTATGTAAATAAAAGAGGTCAATATGTTGTCCTCGCAGTAACAGACTTGATAAGTTAAATTTCCGCAGCAAATCATCGTAAGAGAGTTGACGGGTAGCCTTGCCGGTAACACAGTGTCTTTAGACACCTACGCTGAATCCTGTCGATTTTGTCAATATGAACTGTATAGAATGGAGACCATATAATAGACGCATATTCTAAGATACTATGAACTAAGCAACAAAAGACGGTGATTAAAGTCCTAGGTTGTTTAAAATGCTTCGATGCTCTAAAGGTAAAGCGTAATAACTTGTTTGCTTTATCAACTAAATAGTCGTGGGGGGATCTGAATGTCAACTTATCATCGAAAAGAACTCTGAGATCCCTTATTCCATTTTGTCTATTAATGGTTGTAAAATCAATACTGTAATTGTACAGCGGGCGATTATATTTGCGAGTAAAAGTGACGATGCAACACTTGCTCACATTGACATCCGGTTGTAACTATACCAACGATGTATCGAGGTTATATCATTTTGTAGGGATATGCAATTGTCAAGAGATCTTTATAACAGAAAAAAAAATTAAGTTATCTTCATAAAGAAGACAAAGATTACATAGAGATTCTATAAGGCCGTTGATAAAAATGATAAAGAACAAAGGGCCTAGGTGGGATCACTGCGGGGTCCCGGATGTGACGGGTATAGAAGAGGACGAGTAACCTTTTAATGTTACGACTTCTATTTGAGAATAAGACTATAATTTTCATAAAGAGATTTGTCACCAGATTCGAAGACAGGGATTGTCTCTGTTAGTGTCCAGTAAATCAATAATATCTGTGCTAGTTTCCAGTAAATCAATAATAATCAGGAACAGTATTAAAATAAAGGCAATAAAACTATATTAATATTGCAGTGGTTTTCAAGGCAATAGGCGTGTGGGTTCCGCCTAGTCAGCGCAGTAACCATTGTATTGAAAAACTGCAGGAAGCAATAAAATGTAAAAATACGAACATTTATTGTTAAGTCGAATAAACTACCCATTTATGATATAAACTTAAAAAAAAATATATAAGTAGACAAAGCAGTATAGATTAAAAGACTTTAGTCTGCTTATAAGGCGTAACTAATAAAAAGTGGTCTTGACATTAGATAATAATGTCAGTAATGTGTATGCCCGTGCGGTGTGAAGTGATTATATATCTACTGATCGAAGTGCGATTTCGTAAATGGATATTTGAACGCGTTAATTTTATAAATTAGAATTAACTGCCTAATTCTTATTAACATTAGTTATACTTACTAAACAAGTTCACATGTTAGATAAAAGAAATGTGTGTAAATAATTTTGATTGACAATCCAAAATCACTAACTACTATGTGTTCGTTTATAATTTTTCCTCGAATATTTAGAACTAGAAGACTACTTTTAACTTCATTAATAAAATTACGGTACATGGTACGATTCGCATTGGAATTTTGTTAGTTAATTTTTTCAGATAATTTAACCTTTACGTATTAATATTATTTATATAACCATACATGTGTTATTTCTAGGTGTTTGGACTTGGCAATAAAACATACGAGCATTACAATGCTGTCGCTATCTATCTAGATAAACGCCTCGAAGAGCTTGGAGCAACAAGAGTGTATGAACTTGGACTTGGTGATGATGATGCAAAGTATGTATTTTCGAAAATGTTATCGTTACTTATTTAAATAATAAAGTAGAACATGTTTATTAAACATATAAATGTTATAAAGATGTATAAGACAAGCCCCAGAAAATATATTAAAATTTGCAGCAAAATACAAACATGTATGAATGTATATGATTGGTTCTCACTTTATTGTATAATTTTTAATTTAGCTTTGACTTTTATGTAATTTAAGTCAACAGTAGTTTTTTTTGTGTAATCTAATTTATTAGCTTTACACAGTTTCCAAATTATTTTTTTTTTTATAAATATAGGATTGTTCAGTTGTTCGCAATAAATAAATGTTAGTAAATTTAGTCTTGTTGTTAAAAAATCATTGTTTCTGTTGTATACAGTATTGAAGATGATTTCATCACTTGGAAAGAAAAATTCTGGCCTGCTGTTTGTGAGAAGTTCAACATTGAGAGCACCGGTGAAGAGGTGTTGACCCGTCAGTTCCGTTTGGTGACCCATGAGCCTGATGAAATACCTAAAAATAACATATTTACTGGTGAAATTGCAAGGCTACATTCCTTACAAGTCCAGAGACCGTTAGTATTTATTTATATTTAGTTGAAGTTTGCTATGCTCTTCAGTTGTTATTTGTGAAAGCAAATGAAAATTTGCTCAAATTACTTTCTAAACCTTTCCAATGCTATATTGCATATAACCTATAAGCTAGATCAAATGATACACAGAATAACATTTTAATATAATATATATACATACATACAGTCACACCTTTTTCCCGCTGGGGTTGGCAGAGACCACTTCTTTCCACTTGCTACAAACCTCACATACATTTTTCGCTTCTTCTACTTCATGAAAAGAAGAGTTATATTTTTCGAGTGTATGTATGTATCTATGCATATTTCTTTGGCACGCTGTGTAGCCTAAAGGGCTTGATGGATTTTAGATTGAGAGGTGTCCTTAGATTCATCTTAACTGTGAGAGTGACACTGGGAATATTAAAATGATAAAAAAAAAATTCATGTAGTCCGGTGTTTTGTTGTTTTTTAATAATTGATTATATTCACTAGGTCAAGGTTTATTGTGTCATGTTGTGCATTTATTGTATTATTATCATAATAATTTGTTATATGTTACTCAAATTATTAATTATTTTCATTTCAGGCCCTACGATGCTAAAAATCCTTTCCTCGCCCAAATCACAGTCAATAGAGAATTGCATAAAGGTGGTGATAGGTCCTGTCTTCATGTGGAACTTGATATTTCCGATTCAAAAATGCGATACGAAGCCGGTATGTTTAACTTTTAAATTCATGTTCAAATTAGTTTATTATGTTATTCATGATTTCTAAAACGAATTAAATTAACTATTTTTATTTATAAGGGTTTGACTATATTGTATGGCAACCAACCAAGATGTCTTCATACAGTTGTACCTGGGGTATTACTGAGGTGCCAGAAGCGCGACCTGAATGTATTGAGGGGGGGACTTTTGGTTTTAATTTTATTTAAATATATACATTATAACATTTTCACCCTCTAATTTTTTACTTTTTATTGTTCAATTAAAATACATCACAAAATCATCACACTTAAGCCAATAAACCGCCGCGGTTTGCCCAGGCGCTGCACATTCGCAGTTACATAAATTACATAGGTTGTTTTATTTTCGTAAGTCTAATGGAGAAGAAAAAATTTGTAAGATGAAATATATTAATTATTTTAGAATTAGTGTTAATATTATTCTTTAATAGCTTCTTTTAGATCTTGGGGCACTAATTTAAGGAAATGTTGATTAATCTAACAAAATTTTTATCTAATCTTAATTTTAAAAGTTAATACATAACAATACCAATACAGGTGACCATGTGGCTGTGTACCCTATAAATGACAGCGCACTTGTCGACCGGCTGGGTGACCTCACACAAGCAAATCTAGATGGAGTATTCTCGTTGATAAATACTGATCAGGAGAGCAGCAAGAAACATCCATTCCCCTGCCCGACGACGTACCGCACGGCGCTCACACATTACCTGGAGATAACAGCGTTGCCGCGCACTCACATCTTAAGAGAACTGGTCGAGTACTGCTCTGATGAAGAAGTGAGTATAAACGTGTTACATTGTCACCGATTGTTTAGGAGATCGTACCCTAGCCAGTAGTTTGAGGCGATCGTACCTTAGCCAGTAGTTTGAGGCGATTTCTGGGTTAAGAATGCTCACTGAAGTTGAATATTAAAATAAATTAACGAATCTAAAATTAGAATTCGTCTTCTCAATATTTTAGAAGGCACACTCCGGAGTGGTGTGTAAATGAGTTTAGTACTGATAGGCATCAATCAATGTAGGAGTCTAAGACGACTGAATAGGTTTTTATTAGGCTAGTATGTTTCACCACTCTAGGTTACATCGCCTCTTACCATCAGGTGGAATTGTAGTCAAGGACTAGTTTAAATATGGTAAAAAAACCATCTGATGACGGCAGTCATGTAAAGCTGTCCCAAAGCCGATTTCCCGGCAATTACAATCCTGTCTTATGTCGGGATAAGTCGATCCTTATTATACTGTATTCAAATTACCAAAATAATAAATGTAAACAAATATTTGTGTTCTTGTTATTTAAAATTACAATTTCTGTTGCATTTTTGTATTTGACAAAGACAAAGAAGATGCTTTATGTGTGGCATAATAATAGTGTCACTACCTTCTGTGGGCACCAAGTATTCATCTGGAAGATGCACTGGGATTGGGTGTTAGCGTTGTCCCATGATCCAATGAACATTTGCTCCAACCACCAGAATGATAGCCATATGTGACAAATCTCTTCCTGTGGAAGTGGTATCTATCCAGCAGACTTCAAAATGCTGATGACAGTTTGAAGTAGACAGTAATGATGACAGATTAACACATTCTTTCGCCTGACGAAAAATCGTCATTTCCCAAACAATCACCCATAGCCAAATGACGCAAATTCATTATATGTATATTACAGAAAATAATTGATTTTTGTTCTTTTAAAACCAACAAAGCAAAATTTTAGTATATAAAATTCGATCCACCTGGCAGACTAAATTATGATTTATGTAAACGTAAATGTGTTCAAATAGTGACTGCAGAAAAGACAGGTGCAAAAAATTACCGGACGAATATGTGTTAAGTTTTTAATTTTATATTTCTGTCTATAATTTTAGTGTGGTTTCATGGACTAATATTTAATTTTATTTTATAGGATAAGAACAAATTATTGCTTATGGCAACAAATTCCCCCGAAGGAAAGACTCTGTATCAGTCGTTCATCGTGGAAGCGTGCAGGAATATTGTGCATATTTTAGAAGATATACAAACATGCAAACCACCGCTGGACCATCTCTGTGAGCTTTTGCCACGCCTCCAACCAAGATATTACTCCATTTCATCAAGTCCTAAGGTAAAATTCATTTTATTGGTCATTCTGACATTAAAAAAAAAAATGAAAAAGTGAAAAAAGATTTAAAAAAGTAGCATAGACGGGACTTGAACCAGGGCCGTCTGGACAGTAGTCTTGCTCGCTGGCCTCGTTGTATTAACGTACAAACTCTAGGGTATGTAAGCGACTTCCCAACTTTAAAGGGCGATATCTCGTAAGCGAAGCCGCGTTGGCATCTAAAATTTTGGGGTGTGCTTACTACCTATCCACACCATAGCCACGCGAAGTGGGTGCTTTTAACTCGATGCACACTTCAGACCGTCCCCTCGTAAGTGGGCAGAGAGACTGACACGGGTAGCGAGTTTGTTTTATTTACAGATACATATATATTTACTTGTCCTGACTGACTGACTGATTCATCCACGCAGAATCTTCAAACTTGAAATTTTGGCAATTGATGCCTTTTATATTGTAAACATCCACTAAGGAAGGATTTTTGAAAATTTCACCCCTAAGGGGGTAAAATGAGGGTTAAACAGTTTAATGGAAGTCCGTCATTTTCAAAGGAAGAAGCACGAAATTTAATATACCTACTTTTGGTGAGAAATGAATGTGCACCTATATCAGCGTTTTTCAAAATTTTACCCCTATGAGGGTGGATTAGAGGTTGTAAGTTAATGTGGGAAGTTCGTCACTTTTGAAGGAAGAAGGACGAAATTTCATATACCTGCTTCTGCTTAGAAATAAATGTAAACACATATCGGTGTTTTTCAAAATTTTACCCCTGAGAGGGTGAATTAGCTTAGTAATTTTAGCTCCAAAAGGGAACACCACAAAGAGGTGCTACGGTAATTAAAACTAAAGATTAAAAAACTAGACACACTAGCGCAGGTGCGGGCCACAGCTCGTTTGGATGTAACAGTTATAAACGTTGTGCTGCAGCTCCACCCGGAGACGGTGCACATCACCGCCGTGGTGGTGCAGTACAAGACGCCGACGGGCCGCGTGAACAGAGGCGTGGCCACCACCTGGCTCGCGCAGCACAAGCCGGAGGCCGGCAAGCCGCTGCCGCGCGTGCCCGTCTACATCAGGAAATCACAGTTCAGGTGACATACAGGGATTGGGCTGTGCTGCTGGAGCTGGCGTCACAATCATTATCATTGTCAGCCCCCAGAAGTCTACTACTCATGATGGGTCTCCCCTTTATAAAGGAGCGATTTGCCATAATCTCCACTCTTGGCAATCGTACCGGAGATCACAGTTAATACTGATTGAATAGCAGGAAATTGTTGCTACTCATTATCCTTGTTAATTTTATTTATTTATCCACTATCCTCAGGTGGTTCTCACAGCGTCCGCGGGAGGAAATGGAGTGACGCTATCATTATGCTGGCGCCACACGGCGTATCATAATAATAGCGTTTTACAATGTCTTCCAAAAAGGGGTGTACCAAGATAATGGGATACTGCGTTATCTTGTTGTTCAATCGAAATTTTCTGTGATCTCCAAGACGCTTGCCAAACGCGGAGATCATGGCAAATCTCTCATTTTAAGGAGCTCTATGTCCAGCAGTGGACTTCCACCGGTTGATGATGATGACAGGAATCTAATAATTTGCTGTGTAACGCCGCCATAATATTTAACACCGGATCAGCTGCTTAAGCTGTATAAAGCGCAAGTCCGGTCGTGTGTGGAGCGCCGATGCCATTTGTGGGCTGGAGCCGGGAAATGCTACCTAGCAGCATTGGACTCTATGGAGAAGCGTGCAGTGAGGTTTATTGGCGACCCTTCCCTGGTTGAGAACAATCTATAACACCTTGAGCACAGGCGCAGGGTAGTCAGCCTTTCAGTATTGTACAGGATTCCTTTTTAAGAGTATGCGTAGGAATTACACGATTTAATTCCTCCACCCCCCTTTCACCATCGGACTACTAGACGCACGGCGGGCTATCACTCCTACCTGGTAGACATCCCTGCCACCCGTATGAAGCAATTTACTTGTACATTCATAATACGTGCAGCCAAAGACTGGAGTAGTCTTCCCGCGTCAGTATTTCCGTCCGATTACAATGTAGGGTGTCTTTAAGACGAGAGTGAATAGGTTTATATTAAAGTAATATCACTCTATATAAAAGACATTTTACCACCCTAAGTTACATCGCCACATACCATCAGGTGGGATTGTAGTCAAGTACTGGCTTAAATATGGTAAAAAAATAATAATGTGTCTATCTCCTACCCCAATTATATCAGCGGTTAAGCCATGAAGAATTGACAAATAAACAAAACTACCCTCGTTTTTATTAATGCGGATGGGTATACTGTGACATGTTGTGTTTAATTGGTGTTTTAATTATTAGAATACATAGGGTAATTTACTATTGAAATTACTAGTTTGACTTTTGGCGTCCTTGTAAGTATAGCAAGCGACTTTTTTTTAATACATAAGGTACTAATGTAATATTTGACGATTCAAAAGTGCTTTAGCCTATTTGAATAAAACAGATTTGAATTCGATTTCCCCCCTTGCGCAGGCTACCGCTACAGACACAAACACCGATCGTGATGGTCGGCCCGGGAACCGGCCTGGCCCCGTTCCGTGGCTTCCTCCAGGAGCGCTCCCACGCGCGACTCAGCGGCAAGGAGGTTGGCGACAGCGTTCTGTACTTCGGGTGTAGGCATCGTAACGAAGACTATATTTATCAAGAAGTAAGTCGAGTATTGTTTGTAAATTCTGCTGTGTCACAAAGAAATTAAGGCTCTCCCTATTTTTTTAAATACCAAACGCCAAAACGAGATAGCAACACTTTTGGCGCGGTCAGTTTTGTTTAGACAGGTCAAAATTAAGTTAATCATACAAATTTAGACGTAACCTCGGAACATGCCGGTTAAAGATACGCAAAATGTATTATAGGTTGTTACCCGCTAAAAATGTTTGCCATCTCGTTTTAATTTTATCTTTACAAAAACGTTTTTGTAAAGATAAAATTAAAACGAGAACTAAAACTAAATTAACTATATATATATAACTTAATTAACTAAATTTAGGCTCTTCCTACGTAGGAAGAGCCTAAATTTAGTTCTTCTTCTCAGTTTACAGCGTTTGACCAATTTGGTACATTTCTGCCAATATACATTATGAGAATTTTGGTAGTGGAAGGACAGAAGGTTCTTCGACGGAAAGTCCTACGACCAGGGTAATAAATCTAAAAAAAAGGTTGTTAGTAGGGTTAGCTAGACAAACAATAGCTATGACAAGTATTTTACAGGTTAGTGTGTTAATGAGATAATTATTTACAGTTTGATGTTCTTCGTATTTATAAATTTATATAAAATAGGGATAAAGGAGGGGGAAAATATGTAAGAAAGAAGACATGTAAAAGAGTTAGGACGAGGAAGTACTGGAGGGAACATGTCGTAGACGGAATAACGTAATTTAGGGCAAGGGAAGAAGATATAATTCACATCTCCTTTGTCGAATCTGCATTCGCTGCTAGAGTAGTAGTAGAGAGAGAAAACTAGAGTACAGAAACGACCTAGTCTAAGTTTGGAAATGGTGGAACTGGTAGATTTCTTGGCCTTACGAAACTTGAAAAACCATGAAGAGCAGAGAATGTCAGATTGGATACCTGCATGGTGCCTTCCTTTTACCATTTTGGTGGATCCGCACTCCTCCGTCTGTCAATCCGTAGACTCCGGACTAAATGGACCGATGACCTGGTGAAAGTCGTGAGCTATTGATAGATGCAGGCGGCTCACAGGCGCTCTGTGTGGCGATCACTAGAGGCAGCCTATGTCCAACAGTGGACATCTGTGGGCTGATGGGATGATTATGATGATAAAGATGAGGAAGTCGATATTGGAGTACCGGGCAAATGTGAGTGGAAGTGTCGGAAGAGGGCGCCCGGGAAAAACCGACCTTGATCATATCAACAACTTGTCGAAAAGGTCAAGTTCGTAGCACCCTTAATCTATGAAAGTGTATGAAAAGATGTATGAATCTGAGTGAGGCGAGAGACTTGTGTCAGGATCGTGGTATGTGGCGAATTGTGGTCTCTGTCTACCCTTGTGGGATACTGGTGTGAGTGTATGTATATGTAAGTTGATATTAATTAATATTAAGTACATTGGTACACAAGTGGTCCTATTATTATAATGTGTATTTCCGACTTGCTAGACAAAGATTATATAAATATAATTTATTGCTACAACACTCAGGAACAATGTATCTTTCTACCAGTGTAAGAATTTTTAGAATTGGATCAATAGTTCCGGAGATCACCCCCCTACATTTAAACTTACAAACAAATTTTACCTCTTTATAATGTTAGTATAGATGCTCATATCAGCCCACAGACGTCCATTGCTGGACATAGGCCTCCTCTAATGATCGCCACACCGAGCGGCTATGAGCCGCCTGTGTCCACCGATTGCCCGCGACCTTCACCAGGTCATCGGTCCACCTAATCGGGAGTCTACCCACATTACGCTTTCCGGTTCAGGGTCGCCACTCCAGCACTTTAAGACCCCAGCGTCCATCGGTTCTGCGAGCTATGTGCCCCGCCCACTGCCACTTCAGTTTTGCAATCCTTTGAGCTACGCCGGTGACTCTAGTTCTGCGGATTATCTCATTACGTATCCTGTCTCGCAGGGAAATTCCGAGCATAGCTCTTTCCATTGCTCGCTGCGTGACCTGGAGCTTTGTTATGAGGCCCATAGTTAGTGGCCATGTATCAGATCCTTAGGTCATCACTGGCGATACGCACTGACTGAATACCTTAGTCTTAAGGCATTTCGGTATTTTTGACGAGTCACGCAGTTTCTCGAACGCTGCCCTTCCGCATGTATAGATGTATTACATAAATATAATAATCTCTATTTTACTGAGATAATTCCGCCATTTCACAGTGAAGAAATTCACGAACTTTAATTTTAAACGATTAATGTATGGTATGTGATGAGCCTTTTGTCAGCCATGGATTTATAGAAGTTGATGATGAATTCGAGGATGTTGAAATGTCTAGACATGTAGTGATCATGCTTCATATAGCTAATGCTAGTCGTGATTTTTTTCAGGAACTGGAAGAGTATGCGAAGAACGGCGATGTCCAACTGAACGTCGCGTTCTCTCGCGACCAACCGCAGAAAGTTTATGTGACGCAGTTACTGGAGAGGAACATGGACCAGCTGTGGGATATTATGGGTAACCGCAATGGACACTTTTACATTTGCGGGTGAGTTCTGTCAAATGTTGTGATTACACACGTACTTCTTGCTTATAAGCACCAATCACAGCTCGCCTTGCCTGTTATATTGTACAATGAGGCGAATTCTTATATTGTCAAATGAGTATGTCTTTAATGAGGCTTTTGAACGAAACCAAACCAAGGAATGCAGCCTTTTGGTGGTCATGCTTCAAGTTTGTCAATAGTACTTACCCAGTGTCAATTACGAATAGAAAGGGAGAGAGACAGATAGATAGAGAGAGAGAGAGTTATAAGTCACTTTTGAATCTAGAAAAATATGAGACGGCTCTTTACAAAACCTACTCTATGACTAAGAGTTAAGTTTGTTTGAATGCACTTACCAATATTTTCAGTGATGCGAAGAACATGGCTGTCGACGTGAGGAATATAGTTCTGAGGGCCATTCGAGAAAAGGGCGGGCGCACCGAGGCGGAGGCCGTGCAGTTCATCAAGAAACTTGAATCGATGAAGAAATATTCGGCTGACGTTTGGAGTTAAGAAAAAATGACGTTAATTCAATATACGGCGCGTTGCGTTGCGTTGATGTTAGTGTACGTTTAGGCAATTAGAGTATAATATGGCGGACATATTGACGTACTGATCGCAAGTGCAGCCGTCACCTTGGCGAAGGGTAGAAGGACCAAACAATAGAGTGTCACATTTAAATGTGGTTTTATGAAATCATTCCGCTTCTCATTTGAGACTGTCCTTTTTAGTGTTGTGGTTACTCCCCCCCCCCCCCCCCCCCCGTCTAGACCACCAGGGATAAGCAACCTATGATCCGTGTGACCCATTTGATAATTTCAAGTGACCCGCTTTAGTTCCGAAAATAAAGTATAAAATACAAAAATTAAAAAGATTTGGAAAAATACAAAAATATCCCTAAACCAAGTCTCTTTAATGCCCAAATTTTGCTTGATTTTGACTCGCGACCAAAAAAAGGTTGCCGACCCCTGCTCTAGACCATGTATATAGCTACATATACGTATGTTGGTCTGTATCAACTGCGTTCTATCGTATGGGAATGAAATGCTTTTGGCATATAGAGGTTTTTATTGCTTGATAATATTCAAGTCAGAAAGTTTCTATGTCAGCTTTACAAAGCATACATATTTGAGAAAGTGTTGGGTGACAAAAAAAAATATAAGTTTTAACTATTATAATAGTCCAACTATTATATTTTAACCATCATGGTTATTGCCGTATAATATTACTATATTGTAATAGTAAAATTATAATTTTTGACCATTATAAACTTCTATGACCGAACGAAACGGATTAACCTTCACGAATTTGTTTCTTAGCCTACGGTAACAATAAATTGAATTTTTATATTTCGACAAAGTTGTAACATCTAGTATAATTATTATTTATAACTTGTTGTGTCGGGCAATTTTTTTTTCATGTTATGTAATTGCTTAAATTGTATTTGATAGTAATGCATCCTAATTTTTATCTGTTGACATTATATCGTATGTATTTTCGTTTGTTGATTAGACCTTTCAAGGTTATCTTAAATTTGACTGTACAGGGTCGAACCGCGTAATGTACGTAGGTATGTTAATGTGTGATATGGTAAAGAACATAAATTTCGTTAATTGTCGCGGCTGTAATGTTGTTATCCAAATAAATTATGAATTGTTAACGCATTATACGTAAACGGATTGGGAAAATAGTTTTAAGTAAATATTTTTTATAAATATGTATGTATGTCATGTAATAAATTATATTTTTTTTATTAAGAAGTTGTTTATTTTCTCGAAGACCATAGATATTTCATTATTAGAACTGAACATTTTATCTCGTCACATCGTTACTTCATCATCATCATCCCCAGTCCATATCGTCCCCACTACAAGGGCACGGACCTCTCCTGATCAGGAGGGGGATTAGGCCGTAGTCTACCACCGCGCTGGCCTAGTGCGGGTTGGTAGACTTCACACACCCATGCGGACATGCAGGTTTCCTCACGAAG
>WUAW01017035.1:30816-46861 GCA_017165845.1 Thaumetopoea pityocampa | reverse complement strand
CGAATATTCGCTATCTCGTTTTGGTGTTTGGCATTATAAAAAGATACAGAGAGCCCTAAATTTAGTTTGTGTTACATCAGAATTGACACAATAAAAATAAATTGTAAAAGTTTTTATAATCAGACTCTAATTACTAAGATTGGGTAATACACGAAACGCATACACAAGACTAATAAAATAAAAACTACTAATTTGTAACTTAATTTATATGTCTAGACGAACGGTCGAACTGTGAACGCGTCGGAAAGAATAGCGTTCAACAGTTGGCCCCTGTACACTTGCACGGAGTGTCCGTGATGTTACGGCCACACTAACTTTACCGTCTACCGCCTGTTACACAATAATTATGGCATTAAATTACCGCTTAAGGTGGTGTGGTTACACTGGTAAATATGACAATGAACTAGGCGGAAAAATATATCATTTTTCGAGATAGAGGTTGAAGCTAAACAACTATGGTATAAATCATCTGTGGTAAATGAAGAAATAAAGAAATGATAAACTATTGTTTAATTCGACGCCAAGATTCACTTTATACACCACGATTTCCACGATTCTTCTGTCGGGTATCCCATAGACATGTTTGAGATTAGAATAATTTCAAACATTGGAGCGCCTATTCATACGTTCGTTTCTGATGAGCTCATGTTACATACTGAATAAACGGTAGTGTGGCCACACACGCATTAATTGCGGCGATAATCTTCTTTGATATGCAAAAAAGACCGCCACCGGAGTTATCGCCTACCGCTATATATACCATATTGATTGGCATTGTAAAATTATGTCCATAAGTCGTGGCTACACCTAGGTTGTTGCCTACCGCTATGTGCTATATTGATTGGTATTATAAAATTATTTCCATAAACCGTGGCTACATCTAGGTTATTGCCTACCGCTATATGCTATATTGATTGGCATTGTAAAATGTCCATAAATCGCGGCTACACTTAGATTATTGCCTACCGCTATATATGCCATATTGATTGGCATTATAAAATTGTCCATAAGTCGTGGCTACACCTAGGTCATTGCCTACCGCTATATAAATAATTTTATAATGCCAATCAATATAGCACTATTGATTGGCATTATAAAATTATTTCCATAAATCGTGGCTGCATCTAGGTTATTGCCTACCGCTATATGCTATATTGATTGGCATTGTAAAATTATGTCCATAAATCGTGGCTACACTTAAGATTATTGCCTACCGCTATATATGCCATATTGATTGGCATTATAAAATTATGTCCATAAGTCGTAGCTATACCTAGGTGTTGTTTTAATTATGGCCATAACTACTGCCACGCCACGGTAGTGTGGCCGCAGCATGACGCCTTCACTGGACAAGTTCGAGTTAAGAGATATGCTAGACAAATTTTGTTGTTTACAATGATGTGTCAATGTCATGATGGGTAAGAGTGTGCATAAATTACAAACGTTAGTTCGTATCAATACCTATAATCTATTGAAAAATTTCGAAAATAATTGGTGCGCCATTTTATTTGTGCCGTATGTGTGTTGCCAGATTATAAATATGAAATTCCCATAGGTAAACACAAGGCATAGTACATAGATATATATTGATATTCGAATAGCTTTGACGGACATGTTGTTTTTTGAAATGTTTATGTAAATATGGGTACGCTTTTAAGGTTTTTTAATCTTCACAATTCTGATGACGAACTGATGATTTGTTCCAAGACCGCAATTAAAAATTTATGCTAATTTTGAATTTCAACGTCGTTTCTTTTTAAAGTCGAGATATATAGTCCCAAATTCCAGATTAATTTTATTTCTTTTTTTTAAGACTTTTCAGATCTCACCTCAAAAAAAGTAAACTTGGAAACTTAGCTATGGAAATTCCATGTAATTTATTTTTTTATTCGTGGAATGAAAATGAAACAAGAGACAAATATGATAAAAATACTACTATAGAAATGTATAAGCAATATTACAAGAATGTAAGCGGGAATTGATGTGGTGTCAATAACATTTGATGGACACTACTAACCTGTCTGCTATGGACTGGGTTACACTAAGGGCACAGACGGTTAAATACAACATTTAAACACCTTTGCGCTGATTATAAAGCTGCAGTTTTCTTATTTTTGGCATATATGTAGGGTATGGTAGGGAATGCAAATGCGCCACTGTTAATTTTTTATAGCTCCAGTACAGAATGGCCCATACACGGCCATGCGCAACGATAGGCCAGCATCGCTCATCAGCGAACAGGTATTCACACAATGGTGCACGGCTCATTGCTGCCTGGCGAAACACTCATTATGGACGTGCAAGTAATTATGGCGGCGGCTATTTATTTGTATATTGCATACAACTACTATAAAAGTGTGTACCGCAATAAAGTTATTGAAAATATAATAAAATTTCAGTATAATAGTAATTTAATAAACTTGAAAGCTTCTTCATTGCTCCACGATAGTAAAATTTTTGGCGATTATAAATTATCATACCCCACAACCCGTCAGCGATCGGTGACGAACTGAACAATGAACGACTGTGTGAACACCACCGTCCATGCTGCGCCACGATTCCTTTGAAGTGTGCCGAAAAAACCGACAACTTCGCCATTGCGTGCCATGATCCATTGCCCCGTGGCAATTGTCCGCGGTCATGTACCACCCCCTGTACACAATGGTGATGGTCTATAGTGGGCCATCATAGTCCATGGTGTACTGGGGGCTTTACATAAATGGCGCCATGACGTTTAGGAGCAACGGCGACTGTCTATATATCAACCAATCACGTTACGCTAAAATCGCGAATAGTAAGATGGCCGATGGAGAGATTTGTAAGGAGAACCCAAACAGTAACTAAATATTATTATATTTACGCATTCCTACTACATGGATTGTGTCGTCTTTGCTTTTGTTCCCCTCATATTTAAATTAATCTGGAACAATTTTGAATCAAAAGGGAGTTTCTAACACAAAGACTTAGATATAAAATGGGAGTTTGTTAAAAATAACCAATTTACAAGAAAAAGGCGTGCACCTGGCGAAATGTTCGACTTCACATAGCGTTTACAGGCGTTAGAATTATGCCAATAAGAATTGAAGCTAAGCGAGTTTGAAAGCGAAGCAACGGAAAAATTTATATTAATTATGAATAATATTTAAGATGCCCCCAACTTTTGAAACTTGAATGCGCAGTCTTTCATACATCCTCTATCTCCAGAAAATAAAATACGTGTTTCTGTAGATGAAGTAGCGGAAGACTTTTATGTTAAAGTTTAAAAAACTAAAGGAATAGGTCATTACAACGAAGAATGCATAAAAAATATTAAAAAGCTACACACCGGCACCGATGTTAGTTATATACACGATTTGTGTCCAAAAAATCAGTTTAAAAATTTCTGTACGAATGCTTAAGAACGCAACAAAATGATTTTTTAGCCACACACAGGACTTCTTGGAGCGATAAGTATGTCGGGGATTATAGTGACGTTCTAATCAGAGACATCTGTAAGATATTTATTGAAAATTGGTTATGTCACATGAAAAGAAAATCTGTCAAATCAGCAAATTATTTCATTAGAAAAAATATTTTAATGCGTTTTTCTTCATCGCACAGTATTAGTACCACTGTCCATCTTAACGGATGGATGATGCTGATGAAGATGAGATTGAAAAAGATAAAAATACTGAAGAAAATGGAGGCGTTGTGTCTCGTTTATCAGAAGATTCCCAATCAAGTGAATATATTAACAAACTGTGGGATATGTAGCAACGTAGTGCAGCGAGGTGTTTACTTCGTTATATAAAGTGCATGGCTTACATCGAATTCCTTACTAATAGTAAGTTCGTTAGTCAGCTGGAATATCACAAGTTAGTAAACATAGGAGATGAAGATGGATTAATATATGCCTCATGTGATGTATACAACATTTGCAAAACTGCAGAGGCAGTCTTTAGAAAATCGATTAAACTGGATTTGGTAAAGACAAAGGCCACTCACTCAAAAATACTGACCAATAACACATATATGAAATATTACATTGGCAAAAAGCGCTTTCAAGTGGAATCCGATCATGTTTGTGGACTTCTTCGAGCTAGTCTGGTGGCAATAAATACATGACCATTCGGTGAGTGATACATATATAATATTCGGACACTCTTGTCAGAGTGGTCGCGGTCATGGATCGTCCGAGGTTGGTTGCGGCTTTTGTAAGATTCTCTATTTCATTTTTTTTTTTCATTTTGAAATCTCGTATAACAAAATTAGGTAACATCAAAAGTGGACACCGCATTGGAATAAACATATTACGAAATAAATCCAAAGGCAGGGACCCAAATTAAATTTGTAATAAAAAGGTGAATTCAAAAAAATTTATTGATTTCAGTTTAAGTAAATTTGTTTTTAGACAGAGCTATTTTTATAGATATTATCTTCTTGAAAAACAAAGAATAATTTGAAAAATAAACCAAAGAAAATCTTTACAAGCATTTGTTTTGCTAATTTATGCACACAAATTTCATCAAAATCCACAAAGTATATTCTGAAAAAAAAAAAGTCACTAATATATATTTGTATGAAAAAGACCCGAGCTCCTGCTAGGCTTCAAACATTGTTATTTATTATGTTTTATTGCAATTAAAAATTAATTTATGTAGCTTAGAAATATACTCGACACATGATAATTTTTGTTTTATTGCAATTAAAAATGAATTTATGTAGCTTAGAAATATACTCGACACATGATAATTTTTTCCCATTTCAAATGGAATTGTTCAACAACTGGTAACATTAACACGCACACTAGGACAAGTAAAATGACGCACCAGGAGTATCCCGCAGCATAACAACCGTGACAGTGTATCTAGACATATATAATTATGTAAGTTTTTAACACAATAAAATACTGGATTCACTACAACATTACCATATCGAATCGATTTATCACACTACTAGATCTATTTATGTACACTAACTAAATAGGTAAATTTAAGTCAGGATTACCATATTGCTCATTATATTATGTCAATTTATTTCAAATATAAAGTTCCTCTTATATCTTCGGTTTAACAAGAGTGCTAATGCCGATTTTAGTGCCATCTAAAAAAAGGTATCACGTAGTATTCACATGTAATATAAATTATCAGCAATCAAATCTAACTCGTTTAGAAATTGCCATGTTAAAAAATCATAGAAAAAAAAATCAACACGTTCAAACCCAAAATATTTCCAATAATTTATGCATCCTATCCATACCGTCGCAATTTTCATCCATCACACCAGTAAATGGATACACCATATTAAATATTGTACTTTTTTTTTACACATTTTACACACGTAGCAATAACTGTACAAAAACTATACATTTTCAGTCTTTCACAACTAGTGAACAATAGGCGTTTGTTTGATTAAGGCGAGTGCGTTGTCACTGTTCCACTGTGTAGTCATAAAATACTGATTTGTCACAACCAATTCAACCAAGTTGCAAATATAAAATATAACAGGACTGTGACAATAATATTTTATGTACAAAGACGCTGAAGAAATATAAAAGGCACATTTACTAAGGCATGTAGCCGAAAGACTGTCCGAGTTTATAGTTGATTAATGATACATTGGTGCTGATTCTGTTGTAACAGAAATTAACTAAATTAAGTCCCTCTCTATCTTTTTCTAATGTCAAACACCAAAACGAAATAGGAAACATTTATAGCGAGTACCGACCTGCATTTTTGTTAAACGGTTCAAAAACATGTTGCGTTTTTGCGTATCTTTAGTCCGTATGTTCCGAGATCGCGTCTAAATCTTTTAATTTTGACGTTTCTAAACGAAATTGACAGCATCAAAACTGTAACCATCTCGTTTTGGCGTTTAACATTAGAAAAAGATAGGGAGGGACTAAGTTTGGTTAAGTTCTATTACAACAGAATTAGCACCATTATCAGGTTTGCGACAGTTAAACAATCGACCTTTAAATAGTTGTAGTAACATGAATAGTGCTGCTATGCACCAGACAAGTAATTTATCATTATAATGAGAATCCTGAACTTCGCGTTGACGTTGAAACCACATGACAGCCCAGTCAAAACAGACATTTTACCCCGCAAAGCGGAAAACTGACATGACTTTAGTATCTTTCTTATTAAGTTTGTGCAGTTTTCGAAAACTATGAATGTTTATTTTTATCTACATAATTATTAACTTGATACATCGTATTTACCACTGGAGACTACTACGAATACTAGTGACTATGTAGAAGAAAAAAAAACATTAAAAAAGTTCCGAACTCGTACTAGTTTAGTGTTGCTCTCATTCATTTAGATAATGAAAACATCTCTCATCGAGTAGAACAATGACTTAATGTCAAATAATTTTGTATTCATTATGGGTTTTCTTGGGACTGCATTGGGACATTAAATTATTATAAATTATTGTTGATAATACACCAATAACATATTTTTTTATAACATAATGGTAATCGATATGATTTAAAAATTGCGTGTAATTTTATTCTAAACATTGAATAATACTCCTGAAAACTTAAAAAAAACGTAAATAGGTCTTTGTTCTGTTGAATGAGCAATATATCGAACCTGGGAGTACCCGGTCAGTCAGGTGTCGCGCGAGTGATTCGGTGCGCAGATGCACAGAGTTCTGTTGCCACTGCTGCTTGTGTTTACCCGCAATGGTCACAAAAAGTACAATAAATNGAATTATTAACTTGATACATCGTATTTACCACTGGAGACTACTACGAATACTAGTGACTATGTAGAAGAAAAAAAAACATTAAAAAAGTTCCGAACTCGTACTAGTTTAGTGTTGCTCTCATTCATTTAGATAATGAAAACATCGCTCATCGAGTAGAACAATGACTTAATGTCAAATAATTTTGTATTCATTATGGGTTTTCTTGGGACTGCATTGGGACATTAAATTATTATAAATTATTGTTGATAATACACCAATAACATATTTTTTTATAACATAATGGTAATCGATATGATTTAAAAATTGCGTGTAATTTTATTCTAAACATTGAATAATACTCCTGAAAACTTAAAAAAAACGTAAATAGGTCTTTGTTCTGTTGAATGAGCAATATATCGAACCTGGGAGTACCCCCGGTCAGTCAGGTGTCGCGCGAGTGATTCGGTGTGCAGATGCACAGAGTTCTGTTGCCACTGCTGCTTGTGTTTACCCGCAATGGTCACAAAAAGTACAATAAATGATACCGTATGGAACCCTTTAGAGAGTCGGTTTAAAAGGTGAAAGCGAACAAGTCTCGCGTTAGTGAACTGACACACGCTGTCCTCGCGAGCATCAAAATGTTGTTCATATGATTAAATTATTGAATTAAATCGCACTTTATTGGGCTGTTGCGAGGGGCGCTGTTCAAACGTCTACACAAAGTTATCCTTTTGTAGTTGTAAGAAATAATAGGTAAGAGAGGTTATCAAACAGCGACTGTGGATCGGAAAGCGACGCATGGGTAGTTTTCTCGTTCCGTTGGAATGACGCTTTAGAAAAAGCGGAAATACAGTTAATTTTGTCGCTCTATATCGGGAAATACACATCCAATCCAACGGTGGGTGTCTCCGAGCTCACAATGACTAACAAAACGAATTATTAAGTCCTCCCGTATTGATTGTCACTTGACGAGGCCCTCAGATCAACATTCCATAATTAATGTCGAAACTTTCGCCCGAATTATATTTAAAAATTTTATTAACCTTTGCAGGGACGATTTCTTGTAGCGATGAAAAAATGACTTAAATAATCGGATTTAACCATTATCAGTGCAGTCAAACAAAAATACTTTTCTGATTGAGGGATTCCGTAGTGAACAAATTGTTATCAAATTTTTGTTCTATCTATTAGAGTAACTATAATTATTAAAACACTAAACGTCCACTATGTGGCCAAGGGCGTGAAGAGGTTGAGATCAAACTTGATATATAAGATATCGAGTATTAAACTATCATGGCCGTTCGTTCGTATTTGTACCTTTGGGGCGGAGAACATAAAACTGAGAGCAAGTGGATTCAATTGAAGCCATGGTGTTAGTCGGCTGAGAATAAAAAAGGCTAGGTGGACTCAAACGAAGCCACTGTCTCAAAGGGTAATGAAATGAAGAAGCCGGTAGTAAACGATTTTATAGCCAAACAAATCATCCTGTCTCTTCCCTTTACGATGGTATAGTGTGCACGAGACAACTATTACAGATAACACAAACATTTTGAAACGATCACAATTTATTTATTATATGATATGATTTGTCAGCCGTAAAGCACATAACTGAATATTATTATTTATATTTATTTATTATTATAATTTATTATTTCAAATATCAGGACCTCATTTCATCGAGTATATAATAAATACTAAGAATATATGGTAAATATCCAGAAAAAATAATTAGTTTCTATTATTTATATCATGGATACTCAAAGTGGTATATAGAGACCCCTAGGGGTCGACGATGAACTGCAAGGGGTCAATCAGAAACACATTTGAAGCTGATGAATTTACAAAATACAATATTAAGAAGTCTACACGAAATCGGAAAATATGATAAGTTGAGACGAGGCAAAATAGTTTGGGAACTTTTGACTCATGTATAGACCATGTAACTGCTCAGACAGCGCAACGCTTCGTGCGACACCTTCCGTGCGTTAACGCAGTTTAAAAGTAGGCACATACATTTTAGCACCATTTCGGCAGCGGCAAGATCACTTGAAACTTTCTAATTAATTTTATTAGATTTGACGAGCAAAAAATTTTGTAATCGTAACATAGACACACAATCAAGGCATGTTACAAAATTTTACATATTTTCGTCTATTTTGACTACGCTAGTCAATTGTCACAGGAGTATTAACTTTTCAGATCACGTATAAAACTGTTATCATTAAAATGGCTGTGGTACTCCTAAATCCAGTTTTATACAAAACCGTTAACATATTTTACACAGTAACTATTAACGAATCACTGATAAATGTTTTACTATATAAAAGACCAAAGAACTGTCAAAATATCTGCTGAACAATTCGGCACGCAAAGTATACATCTATTTAAGTAATCAAAAGCACTTAGTTTAAAGGTGCAATTTTTTTATTATTAAATTTAACTAAGTCTGACTTGAGTCTCTTGACTTTTCATTCTAATAGTATATAGTTCATTCATAAGCGTAATATATTACGTTTCAGTGGTGCGAGTCTAATTGAGTAGTATCATTACAATGTGTAAGGTTTGCAGCGGCCGTTCTACATAAACTACTGAATTTAATGTACCCATTCGGGCTATAATATTACGTACGTGAACGCCGTTACATAAACCAAATTATTACCGCATTTAATATTTAAAAAAAAAATCTATAACTAACAATAACATTGTATGAAAAATAATTGAAACGTAAGACATGCAACATTTATTAAATTTAAAAGCTACGCGTTACAAGTCGTGTAAATAAAACGAAACACATTATATGGTATTCAATTCACAAGTAGGGACCCGCGCGCTCCGCTGCGAGCGGGCGGGGCGTTCCATCCCGTGCGTTATATATTATGTACAATTGTGTCAACAAAATGCAATACCGTACAACTAATAGTGCCGCCACATGGTTTGTTACGCGTAACGCGTAACGCGTCGCGTGGCGGCCGCGCACGCCGGCGGCGCGCGCTCACGGGTCCGGGGGGATGTCCCACTCCGCTAGGCCGCGATCCACTAACTCTCTATTTAGGAATATTACTTGCTGAAACATACAAATAAAAAAATACATACATACAGACACGCCTCTTTCCCATTGGGGTAGACAGAGACCACTTCCTTCCACCTGCTACGATAGTTTGATGTAGCAAAGTGGCTATCTGCAGCCCACATTTCGCCTCCGTGGGCAATGAGACGTGTCAGGTGGCGAACCACAACGCCGCCATTTTATAAGGTTCAAAATTATTAAAGTTCCTCATTGCATTCCCACGGCGAACTAAACGAAATAAAAAAATATTCTATACAAGTTTAAATTATAGTATATCTTAGCTGACCCGGTGAACTTCGGGCCACCTAAACACTTTCTTCGACGTTCGGCCGTTCCTTTGGGGTTTTCCTTATTTTTTTAAAAATCACCCATGTACTGAGGCGAACAGACCAAAAAATAATATACAAATCGGTCGAGCCGTTTTCGAGTTTTTGCGAGATTAAAGCACGGCGATTGGTTTTTATGGATACAAGCATAATATTAGAATGTCTCTTCAAAAACAGCAGGCCTTGGCTGCAAGCCAATCAATCCAGCAATCCACCGATTGCCCTCGACCTTCACCAGGTCATTGGCCCACCTAGTCAGATGTAATAATATAGATTAATTTCAGCTCTCACCGACTGCATTTGAAAGAGCCATTCGAAAAGCTTTAATAAAATCTAATTTGAATCTATTTTGTCTTTTCATATATCGTCCCATCTTTATTTATTTAAACTATTAGCTTTTCTTTAATAACCTACAGTGTTCCATTACTTTCGGCCATTTAGTGAGAGCTTGGGCTCACTGTAGTACCTTTAAATCTGTAACAGTATGATTAAAATCCACCCGCTGGTTTTTACGTAAAACTGAAACAAACAAACAAACATCGAGGAATTTTGTTTCAGAAGTTTGAAATTTTAATTAGTCGATCTGACTACAGATTGACTACTAGCTAACTACTTTTTTTAAATATCTATTATTTACAAAATTTGAGATCTATCAATTTTATAATAGTAATAGATTAACCGTTTCGCCACGGCGGTCGTCGTCGCGGAGTGCCTCGCGTGCAACGGAACACCGTGCCGAAGTGCGAACATTAAGCGCGCAGTCTTCAACGCTCGGAGCCAAGACTTTGTCTCAAAAACGACTTTGTAACATTACTTTTAAAAAGTAATGTTACAAGATGATTTCATAATTCTCCATTAACATATATTTAATTCAACAATACAATTAATGTTTGGCTCCATTTCTGTAAGAGATGCGACGGATAACTATAGACCCCCGTTGTGTTCACGCGGCGTTTTGTGGCGGGTGACTACAGTCACCCGTAGTAGCGAAAGGGTTAGGTAGGCCACTAGTGATCTAAAACTAGTCGTTTATAAAAAAAATTATAAAAAATACCAAACCTTTCGAGAGACCTAAAAAAACCTGTGATACCTGCCCGATAGTACGTTCGCTCATTTTTCTGGTTGCACAATCAATTTTTTTTCCTTTTTTTATTATAATTATCGTACATTTAAACAATTTCACTTTGTGGCCTCGCTGGCAAGTTGCGAAGTCGCCTCTGAAGGCCCAGTTACGCAACTAAATACTAATTAATTTACTAAAAATAATCAGCGATAACTGATAAAAAAATCCTTTAAACGTCAAAATAATTTTGATCCATGATTATTAAAATATTTTTATAATTATTTAGCATTTCAAAACATTTATCAATTTTTTTGGAACATATAATTTTTATAAATTATTTAATTTGAATACTGTTTTTTTATACATTTCGCTGTTACACAGTTTAAGATGTTTTACTTTTGTTTTATTTAAACAAATGATTGTTTATTTCGTTTTACACGGTTTCACGTAGCAAAATCGGAGGTTTTATTTTACACGGTTTTGTCGGGAACCTATCTTCAGTGTAAATCGGGGGACAGGTTATTTGTCAAAATACTTATGAGCGCGTGGATTAAAAAAAATATTTTTATTCCGCCATTACGTCTATTTCATCGAGAATATTATATTGAACGAATTCATGAATTATTATTATTATTTTTTTAATTGTATTTGTTTTATAATTCTGTTTATCACAAATCAAATATTATCAGCTAGCATACAATGTTTAAATCACGTCTTTTTGTAATCGAATAATTTAGAAGTAACTGTATAATGACTACCCCATATTTCAATATTATGCTTTTATCATCATTGGGATGCCATACCTGTGGGCTTATTGTGAGGTAGAGGTGTACCAGTGGCAGACCAGTCTCATCGTAACCAGCCACCTGCGCGTGCAGGAGTTGTCCAGCAGTAAGGCCGGCCATGATGCGTAGTGCTTCCCCCGTCCACTCTGATTCAGCTGAAACAATAAGTGTGTCAATTCTGCTGTAACACAATTTAATCTCTCACTATCTTTTTCTAATGCCAAACGCCAAAACGAGATAGCAACAATTTTCTCACTGTCAGTTTTGCTTAGACACGTCAAAATTAAATTCTACATACAAATTTACACGTGATCTCGGAATATACTGTTAAAAATACGAAAAAATAACGCGACATTGTTTGTACCTTTTGATAGAAATGTAGGTTGGTACTCCTTTAAAATGTTTGCTATCTCGTTTTGGTGTTGGCGTTAGAAGATGATAGTGAGAGCCTAAATTTAGTTCGAGGAGTTTTCGGGTCTTGGGAGTTCATGAATAGTTGCATATACGTGCCAATTTAAACAGATTGTTTCCATGAGTGTAACAAGAAGAGTCAAGATGGATGATAGTGAAGAGGTCCATTGGAAACAACGCCATCCATAGACAAAACACAGAGACCACATTTTTCTGTGAAGTGACTGGGTAGAATAGTGTCTTTTGTGGTATTAGAGGTAACAGGAGCAAAGAAATGCGCTGTACCTTGTCTACAAACCGAAGGTGAGAAATCAATATGGTTTAAAATGCAACATAACAGTAGTAACTGAATATAGTCCCTCCCTATCTTTTTCTAATTTCAAACGCCAAAACGAGATAGCAAACATTTTTAGCGATTACCAACCAACATTTCTGTCAAAAGGTACAAAAATTTTGCGTTTTTGCGTAACTTTAGTCGGAAAGTTCCACAAGCGTGAGGGCGCGTCTAAATTTCTTAATTTTGACGTGTCTAAACAAAACTGAGAGGGCCAAAATTGTAGCTATCTCATTTTGGCGTTTGGCATTAGAAAGAGATAGGGAGTCTAAATTTAGTTAAGTTCTGTTACTGCAGAATTACCACCAACATATACGACTCGACTACTGATTATTAGCACAGTAGACAGTGACCCTATTCCTATGCCAATGAGTCCCGGGTTCGAATCCCAGTAGGGACAAACTTTGTGTGATGAGTACAAATTTTTGTATCCGAGTCATGGACGTATTTATCTATTTATGTATCGTATTTATTTATATATATCATTATCTAGTACCCAAGATACAGTGAATCCTAGTTCGAGACTAGATCAATGTGTGAAGTGTTCAAAATATTATATAACTGTGGAGCATCATCTGTGTCAAGATCACTTAACAGCGTTGACACTTAGTAATGTGCCCAATACATCGATTAAGATTACACCTCCCATGGCAAGCGCTCGAGTCATACATTGGGTTGTCTACCGTGAAGAAAAATTATAAAATACTAGCTTTTGCCCGTGGCTACGCCCGCGTGAATGTCGGTTTTCCGCTGTATGGAAAATCCCGATACAACCATAGATCTATATAAAAATCCATAGAATCACTTTTATTTGACCTCTCGTACTTTAACGCCATCTACTAAAAAAAGGGATCAAGCTGTATCGTCAATTCTACTGGACCGATTTTGATACAACGTACTGCAATATTTTAGTCGGAATAGTATATTTTAAGACTGCAACAGTTTATCCACAATCTATCCGCTGGTTTTTGCGTGAAGCCCGAACAAACGAACAGCGACGAATTTGGATTCAGAAGTTTTTAATTAGTCGATCCGAGTAGTTTTTCATTAAATATCTTTGATTTACAAAATTTGACTTTTAACAATTTTATAATAGAAAAACTTACCATCTTTAGCTGGTTTCACAAAGGCCAGAACAGCTTCTGTTGCCTGGAAAGGTAACGTCATGAAATCTGAACGAATTTGTTTGAGCTGGTCATTGTCGACGGTGAGGTATCCGCCAAAGTCCACTAGCTTCACAACAGAAGTGTCATTCTCTTCTGACATCGACGTCACCTGAGCGCGATACCAGTTGTTTTCAGTTGGAGCAGCACAGATTGATCCCTCTAAAAAAAAAAAAACAAAATAATTAGAATTTTTACAATCAGTTTCAATGAAAGTTTATTTTAATTTCCATCGATAATATGTGAGCGAGCCCTGGTAACCATAACAAAGAAAATGTGTACCGGATTCCAATAAATTCTGTAGCAATAAATATTAATTAATTTATTAGCTTTTACCCGCGGCTTCGCCGGCTTGATAGTCGGTTTTCCGCTACATGGGAAATCCCAAAGCAATCAGAGTAAATTTATGTAAAAAGCCTTAGAACCACTTACTTCTCGCACCTTAACGGTGGCTACTAAAACAGGCATCAAGCTATTTCTTCAACTCAACTGGACTGATTTTGATGAAACATGCAGTGTTTAAATCGGAATATTATCTTAAGATAGTTTGACCAAAATCTACCAGCTGGTTTTAACGTGAAGCTCGGACAAACAAACAAACATCGATGGATTTGGTTTCAGAAACCCTTAATTAGTCGATCCGAGTAGTTTTTGACATTGATGATTTACCAAATTTGACATTTGACAATTTTATAATAGTATAGATGATGCTTTATGACATCAAAGTATGTAGGCCGCTATAATAAATAATTTACTTTACCTTTAATAGGGCGCGGTAGCGACGGCACGTCAGGATTTTGGTAGGTGGCGGCCATGAGTCGGTGCAGCGCGTGCAGCGACGGGAAGGTGGGGTGCAGCGGTTGCTGGAGGAAGAAGTGGCCCGCGCTCACGAGGCACGTCATTATCGTGTCATTGTTCACAGACTCCACAAGCTGCAACTAATAATTGTAGCGTACAATGTTCGCATACTAATACAAAAGGGCTACAAACATTACTTGTTAATTAAAATATTAGCTAAAAGCACTGGAGAAATATAATTGTTATGATTATATTATTTAATAGGTTTTGGCCGTGGCTCCGCCCGCGTGAATGTCGGTTTTCCGCTACATGAGAAGTCCCGAAACAATTATACATTTATATAAAAAGCATAAGAACCACTTTTATTTGAGCTCTCGTACCTTAACGGCGGCTACTAAAACAGGGATCAAGCTGTATTTTCCATTCTAATCAACCGATTTTGGAGAAATATGCCGCAGTATTTAAGTCGGAATAGTACCTTTAAGACTAACAGTTTGTTACGGCTGGTTTTTGCGTGAAGTTCGAACAAACAAACAAACATCGATGGATTTAGTTTCAGAAGCCCTTAATTAGCCGATCTGAGTAGTTTTATTTAAATATTCTTTAATTTACAAAATTTGACATTTAACAATTTTATAATAGTATACTGACAGACAACATGTCTATATTAGGATTCTTAATTGCCAAAAGAAAATTATTCTTAATTGCCAAAAGAAAATTATTCTTAATTGAAAAAAAAATTATAACTAGAAATATAATTGTTATGAATACATTATTTATGTCCATATTTAGATTTTTAATTGCTGTCACTTCACTGGTCGAGCCATAATAACATTACAGGAAATGAATAAAGACAAAAAATACACTTTCACATATAATTTCACATATAACATTAGCTGGCGGTTGACATTGATAGAACGTTTTAATACATCAGGTAATCATCATCATTTCAGTCCACTGCTGAACATAGGCCTCTCCAATCGAAATCTAGCGCGACCCAGCGATCCTCACCAGGTCGCCGGTCCATCTCGTCTCGTCATCAGGTAATATTGAACAACTATTGACCTAACCCTATTACATTTCTACAGGGTACTAAAAGATACATAAATGTTTACATTTTGTAAACATAAGTATAGACTTAAGCCATAGGGCTTTATATCCTTAGTTCTCAAAGTGGTCCAGGTGGACCCCCAGGGGTCCACGGGAGACTCGACCGCGGTCTACGTTGGCGTACGTAAATTTCCATAGTTAGATCTAATCTTCACATTTTTTGTCGAGTTTTGGGAATATGGTAGAAATGTAGCTGCAGGAGGTCCACCGGGACCAGCTAAATTTTGAAAGTGGTCTATGAAAAAAAAGTCTGGGAACCTCTGCTTTATATGATATAATGGTACTGATTCTGTTGTAACAGAACTAAATTTCGTTC
>WUAW01017029.1:1698-27144 GCA_017165845.1 Thaumetopoea pityocampa | reverse complement strand
ATTTCTATGAATTCCCACATAATGGAGTGGGCCGATGACAGAGAGCCGTATCGTGTGTGTGTATCAGTAGATGTTGTAGATTTTTGTAACAGTTTAATATTCATCATCATTCATCAAGCCCGTGGAAATTCCCTACTGGATAGTGGATACAGACCACGTCTTTAAAAAAGTGAGATTTGTCACAATCGGCGCGCTCGGCTGGCGTCTCGGAGATCGCAGTAGATTTAAATGGACTAATAGAATAACGCTACTATCCATTATCTTGGTACATCCCGTAGCTGGTTTTCACAGCTTCCACCGGAAAGAGACGGCGTGGCGGCACACAACCGCTATTACTATATAAGTATAAATACTATTCTAATAATGTTTATTGTTACAGGTATATAATGGTTACAGAAACCGAAACCAGGAAGGTTATGATCAAAACAATCGAGGTTATTATCAAAACAGTAGGGGTTACGATCAGAACAACGTAGAACACGATCAGAATAATGCTGGTTACGAGCAGAACAATTCAGGCTATGATCAGAACAATGTTGGTTACGATGAGATAAATAACGTAGATCGTTACACTCAGTGGTTGCAGAGTAAAGCGTCACAAGAGACTGCAGACCCTTCACGAGCAGTGTATGGGCTGTCAAATCGCCCGGACCTGCCGCTGCCGACTCCGCCGTCCAGACCAGACATAACAGCGGCATACAGTGGTGGTCTTAATTTTGCAATATATGACCCTGTCACGAAACAGCGTACCACTTTGGACCGTAACTGCACTGCTCCAGGATGTTGCACGCCAAAATGCTTCGCCGAGAAGGGTAGCAGGGTAAATATTTCTTTTTTTATTACGTACGTACGAGGACTTAATGTGTCTTATCGGATACATACCAGGGCTCATCTCTATACTATTATAAAATTGTTAAATGTCAAATTTTGGAAATCAAAGATATTTAAAAAACTACTCATATTGACTAATTAAGGGCTTCTGAAACCAAATCCGTCGATTTTGTTTCTTCGAGATTCAGACAGAATCAAATTAGTAGATTTCGGTCAAACTATTATAGTCTTAAAAATACTATTCCAGTTTAAGTAATGCAGTCGGTTTCATCAAAATCGGTCCAGTAGGATTAAAGATACAACTTGATCCCTATTTTACTTAGTAGCCGCCGTTAAGGTACGAGAGTTCAAGTAAAAGTTGTTGTCAGGCATTTTATATAAATCTGTTATTGTTTCGGGATTTGCCATCTAGCGGAAAACCGATATTCACACGAGCGGAGCCGCGGACAAAAGCCAGTTATAATGTCATATAACTAGTCCGACTGTAAATACTGTTACTTTTTGTTTTTTTTTTTCAACTCTTAAATTATTTTGAATTTGGAAAGCGTTCATTATGTTAAAAACTTCTTTCGATTTCCCACCATTCCATATATTTTTGTTGTGTTTATTTTCAAATTACAATATGGAATGGTGTGTTAAAAAAAAATACGATTACAGTGATTGCCTTGCACAAAGTGGGTATGGCGCCGTCGGTCATACTCAAGACACTTCGAAAGCTTGGTATCAGGCGTATGTTCGTATATCGTAATATCTATAGGTATATTATATTTGTGTTTCTTTTAGGGATTTCCAGGAGTGCAAGGTCTCCCAGGTGAGCCCGGGCTACCAGGCCACGAAGGTGCGGAAGGACCACAAGGCCAAAAAGGCCAGAAAGGACAATTGGGCAGTCCAGGACCACGAGGACCCAAAGGAGATAGAGGAAAACCTGGTGAAAGAGGGTTTGTAGGAAGAACTGGTCCAGCCGGCCCCCAAGGTGAAACAGGACGGCCTGGAATACCTGGTCGAGATGGGTGTAACGGTACAGATGTGAGTTCGCTTGAATAGAGATTACATGTAATTCGTTGAATATACGTATGTATTTAAAATAAAGTCACAAATAAACCACAACAGTCTACGAAACCGCAATTGAAACCGAACGAACTGACACGAACCAGTCATTATTTTTATTTCACACACATATTCCGGCATCGTCACAAAACTGTTTATATATCAAACTAGTTACATATGATAATCCTTACGTATAAATTATATATAATAAATATAAATAGACCAATGAGAATTCCCACAATATCCACTCAACTCACATGATTTGTTGGAACTGGCCTGCTTGAGCACTAATTAATTTATATTAGATTCCAGGTAGCAGCGCAGAATACACAATATTAATGTATAATAGTGGATTGAGTTTTTCAATCAGCAGACCTAACACATTCAGTCTGTCTCGTACAAGCCTTTTTTATAAGGACCTGTCAAAACTTAGTATATCAGTTTGTGGGTAACTATCAAATTAATAACATTATATTAACTAATGCTAGTCCCGATTTATTTTGGATAATGCCACGGTAAATCTAGTAATCACGGTGAATGATCTGTTAATCGGCTTGTATAACTTGCTTTCTAAAATCCATAGAGCGGTTAATGATGTGGCAAAAATTGTAATCATTATGTAGAGAGTTATTTATTTTATGGAGTTATCGATCAGTTGTTCAACTGATGGGGCGCGTCCATCACGTGCAACCGTTCTGTCTCAAGCGTGATCGATTACTTACTTGCCCTAATATAACCTATTTTTGATTTTTAAGAACAGATCAAAAAGCCCAAAAACAATATATAGAAAATATGGTTTTATTTCTAAATACTCAATTGTCATTAATTAGATAAATATGATTCGTTGCTGAGCGCCATCATACACAATTACAGTAACGATAACAAGAAATTTTTGAAATTTATTCTAAGTTATAATAAACTTAATAAGGGAGGATGATTTATTATTATGATCCAGAAATAAATTACAATCTTACGAATGGGTGTTCCAAGCGGGCAGCTGACCATCCTACACATAGTCCGGACCTCGCACTATTTCACTTCTTTGTTTCCCCAAAATCAAAGGTCTATGTATTTGTTAATTTATTTATTTTTTATAGTACACAAACAGATAAATAAAAAAATGTACAAAGGCGAGCTTAACTCAACATGTGAGTTTTTTCCAACAAACCTTGGAGTGCAAAAATATTTGAGATTAGAATGAGGATAGGATCCACTCTACTAGGTGCAGAAGCAGACATAACCACACACGTATACAAATACTGAGACACATTACAATACATCATCCCCAGTCCATATCGCCCCCACTACAGGGGCGCGGACCTCCCCCGATTAGGAGCGGGATTAAAATACATGATGTATGTATTAATGGACTAAAATACATACATTTTCAATGAAAGTACTCCTTAACTCTTTTTCTGAAAACACTCAGAGAAGAGTTATTCCGAATAGAATTAGGAAGCTAGTCCATAGGCGTACCGCACACACAGTGAAAGAATCACTGTAACGATTAGATTCGAGGTGCGGGATACGTATAAGAAGAGAAGAACTAGTACGACAGGCTTTAATGAGAGTTACAACATTTACGGTATCAAAAGAGGCTCTGACAGCTTTTGACGAAAATGTAAAAAACATACCCTCAGATAACTAGTTGTTATGTTTTGAAAATGTTGACCGAACTGACCGATTTGACCGAACTGACCGATTTGACCGAACTGGCCGATTTGATGGAATAAAAGTATTTTAAATGTAACAAAGTAAATTTTGAAAACCAATAAGTATACTATGTTACGTATAGATACATAAGTATTTACTGTTCATATTTAATGTCTATGGAATTACCGTTTATAGCGACTATAATCACTATAAAGCGAGTTAACTAACATGTTATTATTTTAAAATAAAGATTATGGATTTACATAAATTCATATAAAAAAAAATAAAGTAATTTGTGTTTATGAATATTCAATTTATTATTGAACTAAAAGACTTTCAGCGACCATTACTATTCCTTACCTGTGTAGCTATTATACATTCTGAGTTTTATTTTGTTCAAGAAGCAGTCCTCCATCGAACTGTATCAAAATATTGTTAATGTTTATTCATAATTATTAATTTAAATTTGTTATCAACATAACATTAATCAAATATATTTATTGCAGACAAGGAACAACGTTACATTTATTTTATTTTATTTTATAATTTTTGGGAAACTAACAGCTAATTATAAGTATAGTACAAAGGTTTAAATTATGTAAACCATTTACAAGTTACCACTTTTAGTTTTTAGATACAGAAATATTTCGATAAATTGTGATAAAAGAAAATTTGGAAAGAAAGATGGATAGAAATACAAAACATTATAAACAGAACAAATTACATAAACTAAACTAACACGAACTAGTATAAAATATTAGAACTCTTATTCTACATATATTTTATAAATTAATGTCATTCTGTACACCAATCAATTTCGAAAAAAATACTCAAATCATAGTTTTTAAGTCCTCTTTAGATTAAACAATAATTATTTTAATTTTTTAAAGGGCGAGCCAGGACTTCTAGGTTCTCCAGGTCCTCAGGGTCCTCGCGGTTTTCCCGGAGGAAAAGGTGATAAGGGAGACAAAGGAGAAGCAGCACATATTGGCAGATATCCTAAAGGGCAGAAAGGTGAACCCGGTGCAGACGGTATGCAAGGAAATCCTGGAACTTTCGGTCCACCTGGTCTTCCAGGATTGCAAGGTGCTAAAGGACTTACAGGACCCATGGTATGTACTTATAAATGTATAATCACTGTAACACGAGAAAACAAGTTTGTCATGTATGGCATACTTTTTTTCTCGTGCAGAAAATGCTAACGCATACCGCTGTGCCGAGGACAAGGCACAACGGTTAGGTGTGGTTTGCACCGCTAACCACTGCGCGCGTCCTCCCGTGGGCCGTGCGCCGGCCGCGGCGTCGCGCGCGCATCCGTCCGCGGTGCGCATGACATCCCTATGATAAAAGGTTTCTGTTCATCAAACGTAAACTCTTTTACTAGGTATCTATATTTTAACAAATTTGTATTAGCGTTTATTTATATTTAAAGCTGCGGTAGGTACAACGAGAAAATATGAGCACGCTAGGGTACAAGACGCCGACTATAATGATTTAGGTCCCGATTCCTCACACTCACAGAACTAACTCACAGAATCTGTTCAGTCGTTTAATGAAAAACAGATTGTAAATGGAATGTAAAATAAATTGTTTTCTTTAAATTAGTGATGATCAATATACCCAAATTTAATTATTGACATTTATATAATTTATTGCTGTGTGTTACCGTCATGATAATGACGTCATTTCATCTCATCCCATGGCTGCTGTAAGAACCAATTAAAGGATGTACCAGGATAATGGGCAGTAACGTTATCGTGTTATTCAATCAAAAGCTACTGCGAACTTCGAGACGCCTGCAAAGTATGAAGATTACGCAAATTTCTCCTTTTTAAGGAAAAAGCCCATGTCCAGCAGTGGGCATCCAAGGGCCATTGATGGTGATGATATAATTTATGCTACTAACCGTGTAAGTCGATTTTTTTATTTACATTTAATACTCATTAAAAAAAATTCATATTTTAGGGGCCACCTGGCCCAAAAGGTGATAAAGGCGCCAAAGGTTTAAAAGGTCAAGCAATAGCAGGTGACAAAGGAGAGAGGGGCGATAAAGGAGATAGAGGAGTTGGTTGCCCGTCCACTGTATTACCCTCGACGTTAGAAAAAGGGGCCATCAAAGGCACACAAGGTGACATGGGTAATAAGGGTGACAAGGGTGAACCTGGTCCAATGGGTGATAAAGGAGATACAGGGCCTATGGGAGAATCAGGACGTCCAGGACAAACGGGAATAAAAGGAGAAAAAGGCATAATAGGAAATCCTGGCCCAAGGGTATGTATTGTACTATAATTTTATTACTTTAAGTAGATAGCGGCAATGATAGCCTAGTAGTATCAAACACGAAATCTAACACATGCCAAGTATTAAATTTCGTTTTTGCTCCGCACTTCTAAGTTTTCGAAATCATGTTCGTATTTATAATTCAATAATTAATTATCACTTCCTTCAAACGTTAAAGGAAAACATCTTGAGGAAATCTACATGCACGAGAAATTTTCTCGATGGCTTGAGAAGTTCGCCAACCCACAATAGAGCGGTGTGGCAGCCTAACCTTTCTCTTTGTGAGAGGAGATTCGTGTCCTGTACTAGAATAGTAGATAATAATAATAATATTCTGGACATTCACACGCATTGTTCTAGTCCCAAACTAGGATTCCCTGTATCTTTGGTACTAAACAACGACATTAATACTTATATAGATAAATACTATACATAAATAGATACGTCCATGACTTGGATACAAACATTTGTTCTTATGGTACAAAGTTTGTCCCTAACAGGATTGGAACCCGAGATACATTGGCACAGAAAGTAGGTTCACGGCCACTGCCACTCAGTCGTCAATGATGAGATAGGTTGACGATGATAATGAGGTAGATTTACGGGCTTAACACTCCCACTGTCTAGTGTACAAAACAAGACAAAATTAATCGTTACTGGGCCATGGTTTAACAAGTTTGGGTTCGTTCGTTGTGAGATTTGTCGCCGGACAATTATTGGATCCGTAGTTACTGATCGGAGGTATTTAATCAGTGCGTGATGCTAGTCATGAGTTACGGCTCTTGATTACGGACCTTACAGCATGCATACATACAACCAAAAAACCTTAATAATATTCGACGAGTAATGTACGACGTATGCTCGAAGTTTCCACGGTCCACGGTCCACGACCGCTATATCAACAGAAAAACTATAGTCACCGTATAACTCAAAGGATTACAGAGGTGATGAACTTTAGAGTCCTAAACTGTTGGGATAGCGACTCGGAACTGGATGACTAACAGACCTAAATAAGGTGGATGCAGCTCGCAAGTGGCCGTGATGAGCTATATCTTGAACAATTTTTTTTTTACGTGAGCTTTCAAAATAATCCCAATATTTATTTACGTTTTAATTTATATATAATCATGTATTAATGTATTTATTTATTGTAATTATGTATTAATATGTTAAATATTGTATTCTTTGTTTTCATACTCATGAAATCATTATCAAAACTACGCCTAATGGTGGTAATTCTGCTGTAACAACACTTAACTAAATTTAGCCTATTTTTTTCTAATGGCAAACGCCAAAACGAGATAGCTACAATTTTGGCGCTGTCAGCTTTGTTTAGATATAATAGAAATTTAGACGTGCCCGCGAAACATGCCGACTAAAGATACGCAAAAACGTAACATTTTTTATACCTTTCGACAGAACTGTAGGTTGGTACTCGGTAAAAATGTTTGCTATCACTTTTTGCAGTTTGGCATTAGAAAAAGATAGGAAGAGTCTAAATTTAGGTTGTGTTACAGCAGAATTACCAGCAATCACTAATACTTTATCTGTGTATTGTCCAAAAGTAGACTATGATAGAGAATACCTGAGACAGAAAGTCGGCCTTTACACATTGCGTATGAAATTTAAAGAAAAATTTATTTGTTGATTTATCTGTATCATTTTTGTGTGAGTCATGGACATATAACCATGGCTATAATGTAAATACAGGCCTAAAAGTTATCGTTATGTACCTATGTCGACATATTTTGACTGCTATTTGTAATAACTGACTATACTTTATTATAGGGTCGTGATGGAATGATTGGTAATCCTGGAGTCAGAGGACCGAAAGGAGAACGAGGTTTAGATGGATTACCAGGCTTAGATGGACGTCCAGGATTTAAAGGAGAACCAGGCAGAGATGGTCAAGCAGGCCCTCGGGGCTTAAAAGGTATTCCAGGCCCAGCTGGTGGACGCACTGGATCTCGAGGACCACCAGGACCGCTAGGCCAGAGAGGTTATCCAGGCAGGCCCGGACCGCCAGGTACTGACGGATTGCCGGGAGTTAGAGGAGAAGCTGGTCCAATGGGACCACCGGGTGGCCAAGGAGAAGCTGGTGCACCTGGCATGGAAGGTTTCCCTGGACCTAAAGGCGAGAAAGGAGAACCAGGTCGTAATGGCATACAAGGCGAACCTGGTATCAGAGGTTATGACGGAGGACCTGGACCAACAGGACCGCGGGGGCCCAAAGGTGAAGACGGCATTAGTATACCCGTATGTATTGACTTATACATTTATAGTAATGTACGTCTAGCACGAGCGAAGTTTAAATGTGTCCCGAGAATCCCTCACGTAGGTTTACTAGAGTTATAAGGACTAAACGAAATGTGTATTTTACCGGCCTACAGCGAAGCAAAAACCAGTTATGATTTTGACTGGTATTATGTATGTTTATCTGTTCCCTCATAACTTATAACTTACTTATCATAATTTAACAAATGAGGTATCGTTGGAAGAGTCATAATTGTTTGTTGCTTATGAGCTATATGACGTCACATTAAATTGAATGTGGTGCCTTCTAGAAAACATATAGTTATGAACTAATTTTTTTTAATAATGACTTGTTATGTGTCAAATGAAAGGACTTAATTAGCTCATTTCAGATATACATATATTGTTTGCTGCTGCTTGCGGTTTTACTTGCATGTACCCAATAATTGGGATAATTTCTAAAACCACGGCCCAAATGTATTTTCTTTCCAAATCTACCCAAAACATATATTTATATAATAAATACGTATTTCCTTATGGACTAACGGTACACATCTTAAAATTATATAAAAAGAATCAAAACGTGTGTAATAAAAGACAAAAAAAAGAATAAAACCTAAACAAAAATATAAAACGGTTATGCAAATATTTTATCATGAAATTATAACCCTAAAATTATTTTGAGAAAAGTAAGTTCAAAAATGAAAACCTACTAAAAAATAACGCCGTAAAAAGTATGAAACAAGAAAATATTCTCATCTGCAATTGTTATGAACAAATTACTCAATATTTATTATCTATTAAGTAAATAACTCATACGTAATATATTTTAATGTATTTGTATGTATAATATGTGTATATTCATAGTAATGTTCAGAAGATAGAAGATAATACCAAAGGTATAGTTTATTGGTAAGGCGTCCACTCTGCGTTTAGTGCTGTGCCTTTAAAATCAACGCAACGCGGCGCGGTCAGGATATTTTCGCAACTCGTAGATAAAACCGAATTATAACTGGGTAGTCAATTTCTGCAAATACGGTGTCCTCTAAGGCCTGTCTTGTAATCTGACCGTGTGATTGGGCGCATTGTCTTGAAAAAATAGCACACGGTGCGCCAATGACCTACGTTCGTCTGCACGACTGTCTCACATGCCCAAGTTAATAAATTTAAATAATATGTACTTTTCATTCTATAATATATAGACCTCTTAGGCAGGTAGTTAATGAAATTCCCTTGCTATCTTAATAAACGTTTATGTTAAATTCCTTCAATGCGTTATTCGCTAATCTGTGATTCTTCTGTTATTTGCAATAATTTGATTTTGGGGCTGGCTATAACTAATTTCTCAACATTTTGGACGTTTTCTTTGGCCGTCTTTTACCGGTCGTCCTGGGCAGAGATCGTCTTCACACGTCTATCGTCTATTTGACATAAACGAATCCATTTATTAAGCATCGTGTATGACGTTCCAGAATCCTGAAAAACCAATGACATCTTTTCGAAAATCTCTTGCAGCGTATTTTCCTTTACAAGGAAGTATTCAATAACGGTGCAGTACTATAGCTTACGAGAAGTTTCCATTTCGGCCGAATTTCGGTAGTGATATTTGTTGCTTGAGTGTTCAATTGTTTATGATCGAAATAAAAAAGTTATTGATATTATTATTATTTGTATCACCCATGAGTATTACAACTAGTTATCGGTAACGACATAACTAACGTTCTAAATCATTTTAGGGACAAAAAGGTGAAAGCGGGTTACCTGGAATACCTGGTGAGAGAGGTCAAAAGGGTGATAAGGGCTACTTGGGACTTCGTGGAATGCCAGGTAATTCCAGTTTGGGTACACCTGGAAGTCCTGGTGAAATTGGACCTCCTGGAGAAAAGGGTGATAAAGGAATGCCAGGATACGATGGTGTACCAGGTAATCCGGGCCAAAAGGGAGACATAGGAGGACGTTGTAACGAATGTTGGCCCGGGGAACGTGGAGCAAAAGGAGACCCTGGTTTTGACGGCAGTCCTGGTATACCAGGAGATCGAGGTCCACCAGGTCCTACCGGTGTTCCTGGTGAACGTGGCTCCGATGGCTTGAACGGCCAGCCTGGTGATCCCGGTGCCCCGGTAAGTTAACATCAATATTTATGTAACGCAATTGTAATTATTACGGAATCTCGTTAATCACTATTTCTGCCATTAGGGTGATCGTGGTGATGATGGTCCTATTGGACCCCAAGGAGAACGTGGACTGGACGCCACTTTTGCTGCAGAAAATTTAGTAAAAGGGGATCCTGGACAAAAAGGCGATCGAGGACCTAAAGGAGACATGGGTCCAAAAGGTGAAAAAGGCAGCATTGGTCCACAAGGAACTCAAGGTCCTATTGGTATGCCTGGACAAAAAGGTGACCATGGTGTTCCCGGACTGCCTGGTGAAGATGGAACTCCAGGTTTGAATGGACTACCAGGCTTACCAGGAAAAGATGGGCAATCTGTAAAAGGTGAAAAAGGTGTTATAGGAGATGTTGGTCCAAAAGGAGATAAAGGTCGTCCTGGACTACCGGGACTAAAAGGGCAGGCTGGTCAATGTCCTGCGAACCTTAAACAACTTACACGCGGAGATCCCGGGGCCCCAGGAGCCCAAGGGCCACAAGGGCCAACAGGTAATCTATTTTCTTTCTTTTAACTTTTCTATTTTTATTTCTATTTATTAAAAAATAATGATAACTTTTTAAAAGTATCATAAAAACCAAGGCAGGTTTGTTTAGATACTGATTACAGTTTAGACAAAATATTTCACAAAGCATATTTAATAAATAATTGATACACTTGCTTATACTATTACATAATATGCAGCATGTTTTTCTATGTTATGAATATTTTTTAACTAAGATGTGTCATTATTTTATTTTAATATTCGTGTATACACAAGAATTCGATGACGTAAAAGTGAAGACTCGAAAAGATTTGAAAGTAGCTTTTAGATACAGAAAAATAAAAATATAAGGGGACTTGTTATGCGCATTTTATAAATAAGCATATAATAAATTATAATAAACATAAAAAAGCATATATGCATAAATAAAGTTTCCTGTACAGACATATAGATTCGGGTTAGTATCAATGCACAGCTTGGCTAAACTGACGTGGAGATTCCTTGGTAGATGTTTCTTCCGCAATCCCTATTGTGTTCAGAATGGAGAGTCTTCGAGGAAGTTATGTCACAGATACATCAAGTTTGACGTCTCCCCCATAAAAGGGACCAATATGTGTTCCGAAAATTTAAACCACCCGTACAATTTTTCTGAGATTTTTACGAACCGTATTCATCCGGATACCCTTAAGAGTGCTTCAATTATACTTCGTTACCTGGCCCAAGACACCAATATACTCAGAGGTTATAGCACCCTTACTCGTGCTGTTTGAAACCAACCCACATCGACTTAGTTGTTCAGAAATTACGCGTCTTTGTGTAAACATCGGTACCCGTTAGCAGCAATTCGGTACCGACTTGTCAATAACAGGTATCGACTGGTTATATTATCGATATATTTGTAAAATACACCCGATTCTATATGTTAACGCCCATACTTATACTGTTCGATACTAACTAGCATCAAGTTGTGTTACTGAAACACGAGACTGTTTAAACGTCAGTACCCGTACCGAACCAACCTTACTATACAAGGAATGAAACATGGGATACTTTGTGTTTAGGACCGCAGAATGCTACCCATAAAATAAATAATAACACAGAAATTTACCTACACGTTCCAGTATACAATACCACATTGTATGTAGTGGGTGCTATACGTATTTTGCAAATTTTATTGAGATAATTTAACACGATGTGCACTAATATAAAACTGAACAGCGTTTGTTTAAACTTAAAATAGAACTAGCGTCTATGTTAACTACAACATGGACTATTTTACCAACTTTGCATTCATCATTATTATAGTTTGAGCTGTATAGATTAGTCTGTATGTGAAGTAATAAAAATAACATAAGAAATCGAAAGTGATGAAGGCGTCTGCCTTGTAGTTAATGTAGAAATACATACAGCGATTGGTCTTGTTGACTGGCCTGAATGGAGTACTGTCCATAAAAATACACGATTATATTTAGAAAATCTTATTCTAATTATATTTGTTTTATAGGTGACAAAGGCATCAAAGGTGACATGGGCCCATCAGGCTTAAAAGGAGATAAAGGAGATCTAGGTTTACCCGGAAAGGATGGTATTGTTGGACCTAGAGGAATTCCGGGAAGGAGAGGAGAAAAAGGAAATATGGGACCAGATGGACCGGTTGGTAGCCCTGGAGAAACAGGACCAAAGGGTCAGCCAGGTATACCTGGAAAAAAGGGTGATAAGGGTGAAATCGGCCCGTCAATGCCTGGTCCGCAAGGTCCACCTGGTCAGCTTGGATTCAAAGGTGACAAAGGAAGCAGAGGCACTCCTGGAGAACCAGGTTCCGAAGGATTACCTGGTCCTATTGGTATACCAGGGGACAAAGGAGATCAGGGTTTTCCAGGACGACCTGGATTTCCCGGACCTGAAGGACAAAAAGGAGAACCAGGACCTGTTGGGCCTCCTGGAATCCCAGGAACTCCTGGTATCCCTGGTAGGAATGGAGATAAAGGACAACAAGGATTTCCAGGCCTACCAGGAAAACAGGGCGTTATCGGTTTACCTGGTAAAAAAGGGGAAGCAGGAGTTCAAGGGTTAAATGGACTAAAAGGATTCCCAGGGCAAAGAGGAGCCCCGGGCAGTATAGGGAATCCCGGTATCCAGGGTGCTCAGGGAGAGAAAGGGGACAAAGGTGACATTGGTTTCCAGGGAGAAGCAGGTAGACCCGGTTTCGATGGTCCCAATGGTCCTATGGGGCAAACAGGAGACAAAGGAAATGTAGGCCCACCGGGAATGCCCGGATTACCTGGGTTAAAGGGTGCTGATGGTGAAAAGGGAGATCGAGGTTATATGGGAGTAACTGGACCTAAAGGGCAACCAGGTTTAGCTGCAGATAAAGGAGAAAAAGGAGAATCCGGCCTGCCGGGTGTCAACGGCCTTGACGGTTTACCAGGGGCACCGGGAGATAAAGGTGATGAAGGGATGAGAGGTTTACCTGGATATGGCATACCAGGACAACGTGGAGAAAAGGGTAACCCCGGTATGCCCGGTTTGGATGGTATGCCAGGCTTAATGGGCATAAAGGGAGATAGAGGTGCCGTCGGTCTTAGAGGTGAAAAAGGAGTTATGGGCCCACAGGGTGAACCTGGCTTACCTGGTGTTCCTGGTATAGATGGATTAACGGGACCACAAGGGTTAGCTGGACCAGAGGGACCTGAAGGTCCCAAAGGTGATAAAGGTAATGAAGGATTACCGGGGCGAGACGGCATCGATGGACTTCCTGGACTGCAAGGACCTCAAGGTCCTGAAGGCCCTCCAGGTCCACAAGGGTACCCCGGTCCTAAGGGTGCCATGGGTATACCTGGATTATCTATTAATCAAAAGGGAGATAAAGGTGATATTGGAGCACCAGGCTTTCCTGGAATAGAAGGTCAAAAAGGCGAACGAGGCTTGGACGGACCTCAAGGTTTTCCAGGCGATAAAGGAGAACGTGGTTTCCCAGGACTAAAAGGATCTATGGGACTACCCGGTGTAAAAGGAGATAAAGGTATTCTTTACTTTCAATTTCTACGCCTATTTTGTTTAAAGTAATCTCAAATACAAAAATAAATTTAGAACACTCTTCATCTTCTTCCTGGCGTTATATCTATTTATCCTGGTTTTTGTTGTCAGCGTCCACTTTCCCATTCAATGTACTTCATATTGCCCGATCTTCAAAATTCTTTATGGCAGGCGCGTTGATTTTCATACCTTAGCTCTAGATATCCAGCCAGTAACTTTATGATTTTGCCGAAGTTATGCCCTAACGTCAGTCTAATTGGAACAATGGTGCCGATTCTGTTGTAACAGAACTTAACTAAATTTGGTCTCTCCCTATCTTTTTCTAATATCAAACGCCAAAACGAGATAGCTACAATTTTGGTGCTGTCAGTTTCGTTTAGTAACGTCAAAGTTAAGATATAGGCGCGATTTCGGAACACACCGACTAAAGATACGCAAAAACGCAACAATTTCTTCAATCGTTTGACACAAAGGTGGGGACTCGCTATAAATGTTTGCTATCTCGTTTTGGCATTTGACATTAGAAAAAGATAGAGAGGGATCAAATTTAGTTAAGTTCTGTACAATAGAATCGACACCATTTTCCACATAATTATCTGGGTTATAGACATTATGTACGTTTACCAGTACATTTTATTATCCCAGCTTAGGTCAATGTCTGCTGTTATTGTATGGACGCGATTCCCCGGCGGATTCAGGCGGCCTACTGCCGCTTGACATTATTCCCGTAAATACTTACAATCCATGCCACACTGTTTTATGTGCCCTGTGATGCAGAGAAGCCATGGAAATGCTAGCGTACTTAGGAATAGGCCTCCAAACAGAGGAATATTTTGTTCAATTATAAAGTTGCTTGATCAATTTTGAGTAGTTTTTATCTAAATAGTAATCCGCTATCTAGGAATATTAACAAGAAAAGCCCTGTAACCATTGTCTCATTTTCATGAACACATGACCTATTATAAATATTCTTCGGGGGATACGTACGGATTAAATTTTCATTTATTTATTTCTAGGTTAATAAATTACTACCTAAAGGTAGAATTCCTTCCCCGCCTTAGTGAGTAGCCGGACGTGTACATAAAAGTAATTATAAAATTTGCCTTACCTCTCAGTTTTACAACTTTTACGGTTGCTCAGTAAGTAGACTAAAGACCAACCATAAAGAATAGGGGTCGGTAATAGTGTTCATTTACCTTTCCTCTCGCTCATAACATTAATGGATACCATGATATACCATGTATAGAGCATGCATTCCTTATTGGTATAAATTATACTTGCTAAACCCTCAAGAGATCTCTACTAATATAATAATCACAAACTGTTTATCTGCCCATTTGGTATCTCTTCACAGCTCAGCCGCACAACCAATTGCGTTGAAATTTGGCATAGGATAGTAATAAAACTATAATCTCGAATGTGCTAGTTTGTGGCCGCGGGGTAGATGACACCCACAGGTGTGATAGAGAGAGCTGAGGAATGCACCTGCCTAGCAGTATTACCCTTTTATTCAGTTAATATCTAATAATACTACATCCTCTTTATATTTTATATTTATCCTCTCATATATATTATATCCTCTTTAATGTAAAAGCAAATAATAATCACATTTATGTAGTGGCCTATGTCTAGAAGTTGATTTTAAAAAGCTGACAGAATTAAGAATGTGTGCTAGCCTCTAAGCCACAATTAATAATTACCACTCATCATTTGTTACCTAAGATTTAAAACAGCGGTCGAGTTGCCGCTGTATCCAAACTCTCTGGTAAGTGACAGTTTGTGGTGTATCGGGCGCCGATTCGTTCTGTCAGTGGCTGAATTAGGCATCGAATTTATTGTATTCAGAAATATAAGCGACTAATTTGGAATTGATTTTAGTGGATTCAATTCAGTTAGCGGCTAATTTAGGTATCATTTCTAGCGTGTTTATTCAAGTTACCAGCTACTTTGCTGCAAACTGACACTTATTCAAATTAGTTTGCTATTATTTTGTAACAAAATATGTATGAGATACGTTCACAATTTAATCTTAATTCAACAACAACAACAACTCGTTGTTATTTCGTTATTCAGTTTCATCTAAATTTATTCTTAAGCATTAGGCCAAAATTAATGCCAAGCATTAATGCAAAAATTAAATAAATAAAATAAATTAAAGCATTAATGCCAAATTTAAACAGTAATTATAACATGAAGAATAAATGAACATAGAGACATGTCATACTTACCTTATTTTTGTATGTTAATTAAATATATTTGCTTTAATAACAAGCGAGTGCTAGTGAAATTTATAGTTCCATTATTTACGTTTTAGGTAATCTTGGACCTGTAGGTCCATCTGGAGCGCCAGGAATAACAACTGCTTGTGAAAAGGGTTTGCCAGGTATTCCGGGAAAGCATGGTCGACCAGGAAGAACAGGTTCTCCAGGGGATAAAGGTATACAAGGTCTTCCCGGTCTACCTGGTCGCCTAGGTTCGCCAGGAGTACCCGGGGCACCAGGTCTACAAGGACAAAAAGGAGATATGGGCCGAGAAGGTGTTGCTGGACCACCAGGAAATGATGGGATGCCAGGTCCAGTAGGACTGCAAGGTGAACGAGGACAGAAAGGGGATAAAGGTAATAAAGGAGAGACTGGTATTGGGTTGCCAGGAGAAAAAGGAGACAGAGGAGCACCGGGTATACCTGGGATGATGGGATTGAAAGGTGATAAAGGTGAACGTGGATATGAAGGATTACAAGGCCTACAAGGCCCTATGGGTTCAAGAGGTGAAAAAGGAGAAAGAGGATATCCTGGACCGATAGGCCTAATGGGTGAGCAAGGTACGAAGGGTGATAAGGGAGAAGCCGGCCGTATTATATTTGGACCCAAAGGAATGACAGGACCACCTGGCTTACCCGGAAAAGATGGATTCCCTGGAAGGGATGGGCTACCTGGCACTCCAGGTCTTGATGGAATGAAAGGTGCGAAAGGAGACCGTGGATATCAAGGTCAGGTGGGTCTTCCAGGTCCCATGGGGCCACCAGGTCTCCAAGGTATTCAAGGAGAACGAGGTGAAATTGGTTTGACTGGACAACAAGGTTTCCAGGGTCGTCCTGGAGCTTCTTGCGTTAATACAGAGTTCTTAACAGGAATCCTTCTTGTTCATCATAGCCAGGATACGTCAATTCCCAAATGTCCCGAGGGAGCTGTTCCATTATGGGATGGATATTCTTTATTGTATATAGATGGAAACGAGAAGGCCCATAATCAGGACTTGGGACATGCTGGATCATGTATTAGGAAGTTCAGCACGATGCCATTTATGTTTTGTGACCTCAATGGAGTTTGCAACTATGCTAGTCGAAATGATCGAAGTTACTGGCTATCCACCAACAAAGAGACGCCTATGAGCCCAGTAGATGGCAATGAAATCATGAGTTATATATCAAGATGTGTTGTGTGCGAGGTGCCCGCCAATGTAATAGCTGTTCACAGTCAAACACTTGACATACCTTTCTGTCCTAACGGCTGGTTCGAACTTTGGAACGGTTACAGTTTCGTTATGGTGAGTCATAATTATAATTATCTGTTTTATATTTATAGATTACTTTGAGGGACTTTTGCGATAAATTCCAATATTTGTCTATCCCCGACCGTGGTCGGTGCGACGCGATCAAAACGTAAATCACCTCTACGTTTTGATTAAAATTTAACGCGACAAGGGCTCTTTTAGAAGTCTGTCTATGACGCACTTACCATCAGGTGGGCCGCATAATAGTTTACTACTTCCATGATATTTAAAAGAACATAAATTTGCTGAAAAATATTACTCATTTGATGATATCATTATTATAGTTTTACATCGCTTGCATGCCAATGTTACCATTCTACTTATGAGAGTTATGTTAGTGTAATAGACAAGGCCTTGCCTTGGAGTTTCAAGATGCGACTTACGCCAAAATAAAGAGAGGGATGGGAGCCACATGGGAGTGTTTAGAAAATATATGAAACAATGAGTCCTGTCCGATGTTTTAAAAATATTTTTCGTAGCAGTATTTAATGTAGGAGTTTATGAAAATCGACTGACAAAAGAATATTTCGAGAGAATGTGAGTGAGTGTTGGTAGAGGACGCCGAATAATCTACTTCGAACTATATGGTCGAAACGGCTTGTTTTATAAAGTCAACTTAACTAACGAAAGTATATGAACAAGAGCACGATGAAACCTTTTTCATCGTATCATACCGGGGTTAGAATCGTATCATACCGATGTGGCAAGCTAATTAAATAGTCTACTCTTACGGAGTACCGTCGTGAGTGTATGTATGTTCTAAAATAGCAAATGTTATGATCCGTTACAATAAATTCTATTTCATTTTTCAGCACACCGGCGCCGGTGGTCAGGGTGGAGGTCAAGCTCTAGAAAGTCCTGGATCATGCCTCGAAAGTTTCCGTACGGTACCATTTATAGAATGCAACGGAGAGGGAGGCACGTGCAATAAATACGCTAATAAACTTAGTTTTTGGCTAACCACCATCAGAGATGAAGACCAGTTTCATATGCCGGAAAGACAAACATTGAAAGCCGGATATTTACTTGAACGCGTGAGCCGTTGTATAGTGTGTATGAAGAACACGAAATTGTAACGAACTATCGAAATACAGCCGTAGTTACTTTATAACAATTGAAGTCATCAACATTAAATTTGTGCCCTGAATATTAAGAAACACGAAGGGTATACAAGTAACGTTTCTAAATATATCATCATTATGCAATCAGCAAACCACTTCATTCCATAATAACGAATAGTTAAATATAAACACACACCAAAGTTAAATATAAGGCCTTTTATTTAATTCTTTTAAATTATAACTAACATCGTATATTACGGCATTGTTATTAAATTTAATAAATAGATTCAAACTTTTAATAATGACATAACGTAACACAACGTAAAGACTTGCTTTCTAAATAAATATAGGTCTGTACAATCAAATGTAAATAAATTTTACTAGTCACTGTAAATTATCCGACAGTAGATTCCACTTGCGTACCAACTGCACTTGCAATATAAATAATATCTATCGCACAGTTAATGTTTGTAATAAATTAAAATTTTGTGTACTTTATTGTATATATTAAAGGAAAATGAATAAAACTTAACTAGATTAAATATTAATCCGTACCTGTATACATATAATAGGTACATACATACAGATGGATTTATATGATATTATTATATTTTAATTTGATTATATGCATTTTCATAGTAAAATTAGTGGCCGGTGAAATCAAGCATTGAAAGTATGAAACATATTTTTTACAAATAATTAGAAATATTGACTTTCCAAGCATAAATATCTTCATAATCCTTAATTAATAGTATGTGTGGGCACTGCCATAGTGTAGATAGTATACCTAATTTTAATGATTTATTAAGATACACAATAAATAACTTTAAAAGTCAGTGTTTCATTTTATTTAACTACGGTAACTTGCTTAAACATGATTCCGTGTAGCCCAGCAGCGCTTCTATAGCATTATATATTCATTACGCGTGCTCACCAAATATAGCGTGAAGTCTTTACAAGGTAGCAAATTATTGAATAATACCAGGTAAATAGAGTTCCGCTTGGGATAGAAAACAAGATTTTCTAGATCAATTGATTTTTGTCCCATCAAAAGTCAAAAACTGTCAATTTTATCAAAATGTTTAGGGTATTTCAAGAGAAATTGATTACAAATTTAAAGATATATATAGATATGTATATATATGTACAGTGGGGGAAACATATACACCTAAGGGAACACTTAAATAAAATAGCGGAATTGTCACAAACTTATCCGTAATTACAACTAATCAACTAACTAAAGAGATGAACATTTAGAATTCTTTAATAATTAAAATTTTTATAATTAAAAAAAAATAACATTTTGATTTAAAAAAAGCATTCAAATTTACCCAATATTATATGGATAATATCGAACAACGAACCGGGTAACACGAACGAAGTGGGGTAATTTAAATTTGTTAATTCGTAATTACGATTTATCATAAATAATCAGTAATCAATCTTCAATTATGACAGAGATCACATTTATAATCCACGGATTTTGATTGTCTGTCTGCATATTTCTCTCAATTTTTACATATCTACGTTGCACATCTTAAACAAATTTTTCAAATCTTTTATATGTCACTGCAGTCTTCATTTTTGTCCTTTCTTTTCTTCTCTTGGTTAAAATCACTACTTACTTGGTTAAAATTATTCTTCAATATCTTGAAAATTATAATTGCTTTTCTGGTCCTTTTTTTATTTTGTCATCACCGTGTTTCAATATTTTCATAATTTGTATCTTTTTTCATCATCTTTTCTTTCTTTCTCAGGTGTATTATTTTATTTATTTTCTAATTCTTCTTTTATAAGCGTACTTGTCAAGACGTATTTTTATATTTTATATGGCGCTTCGACAGGAATAATAAGCGATTTAACGATTACGAATAGAGAAACTGACTGAAAGTTCATATCTTCCATTACAAGTGGAGTCACAGGATACCTACAGAGGTACGTAAGTCGTAAAGGGCAACTTGTTCGTAGGCACAGAGTGTTCGTAGGTTTCTGGTACAGTAGAAATTGAGCATTTGGTGCTTGCTGGCTAAATGTTGCCGCTTTAACAATTTTGATGTTGGGAAATAGATTTTTAAAAGGTTGGATGTCGATCTAACTGATTTGCTTATACGAAGTATTTCGGGAACTGTATGGCTGAATAGCATTAATATGAAATTATCAAAAATCGTAGTTTTTTGAATAAATTTTTAATTCTTTACCGAGAATTGATTTTTTGATTTTGACATCATGAATAGCTTTTTGGAAATTTTTTACAGTGTATTTTGTTCCCACTTTCCTAATATGATTATAAAGCAACCAAAAAAAGAGTAAAAATTATAAAATGCTGAAATAATCTTTGTTATTTAACTTATGAGGGGTAGGTAATGCCGAATGTTGATAATTACATCTGACGATATGTCCTTGATTACCCCGCAAGATTAACAGTAAAAATCATATAAGGTATAAAAATCATAAAGTAATTTAACATTTCCCGCCAGCGTTAGTATAATTGTAATCGTTGATTAGTGATTATTCCAGTATATATGAATTTAATTTCGGTTTATAAAAATAAAGCCACATCAAGTTACTTTCATGAAAAATTTAAATAGACCACAAAAAGAAAATTAAAAACTTATACCTCGAACTACAATTAAGGTACTCGCACGCCTGCTTGTCGCTAATTGCTGTCCAGCATTACAGTCTATGTGATCTTTAAGGTAGCGGTGGACAAGGTACTGTAATCAATTTCTAAACCTATTAGGACTAGTGTACGGAATGTAACGGACACGGCGTAGGTCGTGTTTCCTCCACTTTCCCCTAAGTGATGCGCATTTCTTCTTCTATTATTTCACTATGACAATCGGCTGCAGAATCGCATCATCTCTGCTAGTACATATACTCGTACAGTCGAACAAATTATTTCTATAAGAAATCAATCAATTATAACAATTTATTAGGTATACAGTGACGTCGAAGTTTTAGAATTTATACGAAAACGTCACCATCTTAGTTCGCATACAGGACCAGTGCATAAATATAATGAATCAATCTGCACCACGGTGTAAGATAGGTAGACGTTATCTTTCTGAAACTGTTTGTTAACATCATATCTGCTCACAGAGCTCCACTGCTGGCTGCTGGACATAGGCCTCCTCTAATGATTGACACACCGGACGGCTATCGGTTTGCATCCACTGATTGCCCGCGACCTTAATTAGGTCAGCGGTCCACTTACATAGTCAGTGATCACATTTTACAATTCTGATTCGCCACTTCAACATTTTACTTAGGACCCCAACGTCTATCTGTTCCGCAAACCATATGCCGCGACCAATGCCACTTCAGCCTTGCAATCCTTTGACCTATACCGGTGACTTTGGTTCTCCTGCGGATTTCCTAATTACGGATTTATTTCTCAGGGAAACTCCGAGCATAGCTGTTTCCATTGCTCGCTGGGAGACCTTGAGCTTTAATATGAGGTCTATAGCCAGTGGCCATGTCTCGGATCCGTAGGTCATCACTGACTGCTACCAGTGATGACCCTAATTGAATACACTAATCATAAGGTATTGTGGTAGTTTTGGCCAGAAGATGTCATGCAGTTGCCGAGCAACTGCCGAGTTGGATTTAGCGACTGTCCTTTTCTCGAAGTTGGACTTAGTTGAACAACGTATCCTAGGTATACGTATTCCATCACAACTTCGAGAATAGAGCTCTTTCTGTGTTGAGTGGAGTCTAAGAACATTCATGGACACGTAAAAGATTAATTCACGTAAAAGATTCCAGGGGGTCTTGCTGTTTTTGAACGACCATAATGAATATCGCCTAGTGTGTTTCCAGTAACGTTGAATACCTGAACCTACGCGAGGATAGTGGCATTACTAGGGGTTTCTTCAATATTATGCAAACCGTAGTGAAGTCGAAATAACAGACAAACACGAATGAGCGATTATTCTGGAATTACGCGCGCTCGCAAAATAAGCATTGCTCTGATGCTCTCCCTCTTTGAGTATTGTGTTCTGTGTGCGATCCCACGTAAAAAATAAATGGATAAAAGCATAATGTGTTTAAATCTATTTAACTCTAAACTAGATTTAACGTTTTCCATGAAAGAGTATATTTTATGTATAATATATTCAATAAAATGTATATTAAAATTACAAAATATGTAATATGTATGTACAGACATATGAGAGCTAGGCTGGAGCGCACTTCGCGCTCGCCACCTCGTCCGGTGACGCTGTAAAGGCCTTAGGGCCAACAGCAGCTCTCATTTCGAAAAAAAAAAACAGACATATAGGTATATTAGCCTAAAGGTGCATCATTACCTTTCAGCCTTTTTTACACGCTTTATATTAGCTTGACTTGTATCTATGTAACGGAATCTTTGGACACGATTTTCACTCACTTAAAGCATCGGATCGACTTGAAACTTTGCATACTTCTAAAGGACCAATACAATACAATAATTTTATAAATTTTTTCAATGATCCTGGCCAAGATCATCAGGATATCAAAAAAAAACCCGAACTAAAAACTGATAAATAAATATCAGTTTAAAAAAACTAAAACAACACGCTTTATAAGAATACATACACTCACGCCGTATCCCATAAGGGCAGGCAGAGACTATAGTATATACTACATACATACATGAAGTTACGCCTCTTTCCCATTGGGGTAGGCAGAGACCACTTCTTTCCACCTGCTACGATCGCTCAATGTAGCAGAGTGGCTATCCGCAGCCCACATTTCGCCTCCGCGGGCAACGAGACGTGTCGGGTAGCGAACCACGACGCTGCCATTTTATAAGGTTAACAATGTTAAAGTTCCTCATTGCGTTCCCGCGGCAAATGGAGAGGAAAGGAAAAAGGATGAGGTAGGAAAGGTGTATTGACCAAGGAATATGGAATTTTGAACTAAAAAATAAAAAAAATATTTTACAATCAAAAGCGTGGGGTGCGCTATATCAATTAATATATTTAATAATAAACAGATATTGCCAAAAGTAAAGTTTCCAAGAAGAAAACGTAAAAGTCTTAGAATATAAAAAGCACTCCACGCTTTTGATTGTAAAATTATTTTTTATTTTTTAGTTCGGTTTTCTTATAAAACGTGTTGTTTTAGTTTTTTCAAACTATTATTTATTATTTGTTAACATTGCATTTAAGTAAAATATTGTTTCTGTATCTATACATATAATAAAGTCGTACACGAGCCCTGTCTGTACAATGAATATATTTTCAAAAAAACCATCGATGCAGGTTGTAATTATGTTACCGGAGCCTAAAATATAGTTTTTAGAAATTTTGTCTGTTTGTATGTTTTTCTGTGCCCGCTAATCTCAAAAACGGCTGAACTGTTTTAAATGTGGTTTTTACTATTGCATTATGGCAAGCTTCCTGTAACATTTAGTGTTCATTTCATTCCAATTAATCCACAAACAATAAAATTATTTGAAATAATACGCGATATTCTAGGAACGCGCTTCGGTCTATTTAGTTAAAACTTTTGTTGATTGTTTTTTTTAAAACAATGACCGCAAGTTTATATGAACACAAACAACACATCTATACATATAATAAAATCGTAAACGAGCCGTGTCTGTACAATGAATATTTAAAAAAAAAACAACCCTATAGATTGTACCTATATTACCGGAGGCAAAAATATAGTTTTTAGAAATTTTGTTTCTGTTTTCCTGTTTGTCTGTGCGTTTGTGCACGCTAATCTCAGAAACGGCTAAACTGATATTATTGCTGGTTTTACTCTTGCATTGTGGCAAGCTTCCTCTAACATTTGGTGTTTGTTTCATCTATCCATCATTTATCATTCATTCTTATTAAAATCGGAGAAAATAAGTTATGTATAATTTCGTTCTTACCGAATACCCAGGCGGACGGAGTCGCGGGCATAGCTAGTATTTAATATAGTTGTTTATCAACAAAAACTTAGATAATTAAGTCAAATATAAGTAATAGCCGCCTTTGTACACAATTTATTAAAACGGAGCGCGTGGGGCGTATGGAATCGCTGGCACAGCTATCTTAATATATAAAACAAAGTAGGGTTTGTTCGAAACTTATAACTCGATAACGGCTGGACCGATTTTTATGGTTTTTAATATGTTGTATTTGTTTTCGGCCCGAATAGCAGAGTAACTATTAAAAACATTGGAAAATAGACGAAAAAAATAAAAGAAAAAACATTTTCCAATACAAAATGTTCATGGGTTTCGTAACTGTCATGTGTGTTAACGCTGCAAAATGTACCTATTTATCGTCGTTATTTATTGATTTTTTCTTCTTTTGGAGCCTCTTTCACAAGTTTTTTTAATTTTAATGTCTGTTTGTACGGTTTGGAGTTATTTTGGTGTAATAGTTCCATGAGATGTGAAATAGAAATTTATGTATTTACGCAATGTTTATAAAGGACTCCTAACCTAAATATGTGTTGTGTTCAATAAACCTAAGCGCTGTTAACATATCTAAACACGTGCTGTGTTGTGTGTATCAAATGAATAAACTAAATTTGGATAAATATTTGGTTGTTTAATTTTTGATGAAAAATTAGATTCAGATTTGGGATAATCATTTATTTTTTTTGCTAAATCATTTATTCATCAGTAATGAAACAAATGACATGATTTTTCTAATAGGAAGAAGTGCCATTTTCATTTTCCATCTGAAATATCTAAATCTATAAATTAGTAATATACGTATTATAGATCTACTTATGTACAGTAGTAACTACAAATCAAAAATTCAGATAGTAGTACTGCGTAATTTCCTCTTTAGATGCCGAGAGAGGTCTCTATTTCAGTATTATATTAATGTACTTGATGTACTCTGTGGTGAGAAGTACCGTAGGTACAAATCTAGTCTGTGGTGAGAAGTGTGGTAAAGTCCTTTTCATGAAAGAAGTCCCCCAGACGCAGCGCTGTACTCGCGTGACATAATGTTGCCATTTATGAGTAAAAAAATTACCTATTTTACATTTAGCATATGTAACTTATCAAATAATACTATTTCCCACATACTTCGATGAAACAATATAAGCTCTTAAATTGTATTAAGAAATAAATACATTTTAGATAGGCTGTAAT